>JAODLM010000251.1:0-106770 GCA_036937905.1 Salvia rosmarinus
CTAGTGCACGAGAAGATAGACAGACAAAGCATTATTCCAATACAAGTTTCGATTTCAATATCTCATGACACTGCTTTACCATCATTTGGATTTTCAAAAATCGCATTTAAAATCTTTAACATGAGCATGCACCAAACAATATGTTTCAATGGCAGGAAAGAAACAATTTTTCCAAGTATCATCAGCTGCTGTCCAAATTAGAGTGAGCTAGGTTCAATAGCAACAGAAGATCAACGGGGCAGCCATTTCCCAAATCCGAAAGGGTAAAGCAGGTTCAAATTGGTGTACTTACGCATCGACAGTAGTACCTAAAAGTAGTACCTCTCATCCAACATTGCTACACCACCCAGTCACGACTCACCCAGTCACCCAACAGTAGCACCTAAAAGTACCCCAAAATCCCTCCAATTTTATGCTAAACACAAATTAACATAACTTAGTGCGACAATCATGTAGAATTAGATAACCACAACAAAAACTCAAGAAGAATTAAAGGAAAATGACCTGAAACGCCAAATTCTAGAGAAACTGAAATGGGATCAAGCAACCAGCCACGCTTATCCTTCGCCACCGGAGACGAAACCGAGGAGAACTTCACAACATTTCCACTAGAATCCTTGGAGTAGTCGCCGTTCTTGTCATTTACAACAGTATACGACGATTGGTGAAACGGTTGATTAGTGTGACGGTGCTGCAATCTGAGCGAAATCCATGCGAGAAGACAAAAGATTGAGAGCAGAAACGGAATGCGTGAGGCTTCTTGAGGAAAATCTTGAGCGAATTGAAAAACGTCGACTCCGTTTGTGGGGTTTGCGGCTGGAACTGCGGAATCGTGTTCGGAACCGGGTCGGATATCGGGAGCGGGTACGAGGAATACGACGGTCTTCTAGGGTTCGCCATTGAAGTCGATTTCGAGAATCTGAGGAGCTATTTCTTCACTGAATTTTCATGCTTTCTCTGGTAGTGTTGAACTTTGGTTTTAGGTTTGTTTTATGGGATGGGGTGCGTAATGGCGATATTCATCTATTTTTGGGGCTGTAAACGAAATAATAAAATTAACGGGGCCGAAATGCAATTATTGATTACGGTTCAGTTCTCTTTAAGACTCAACTTTTGAACATCCCGAATTTTCTTTTTGGCCCGATGGACTCGAGCCGGAGCGAAAGATTTTGGAGGCCTCTAGCCTGACCGGAACTCTGCTTTTGATTCGATGGATTTAGGTCGATAATTTGACAGCTGTGTATAGCATGCACATTTTAGCATACATTGTATGATGTGACAAAATTTATTGCTTTTACAGTGTTGCAAAGTCTATAATAAAATAATATTCATTCTGCTTTCATTTAAAGTTGCCGTTTCTTTCCGATACGTATATTTAAGAGAAAAATATAAAATAATTAAAATGATAAAATGAATAGAACCTACATTTTTAAAGAGATAATTACGCCTTAAAATATAATAAGATATTTGTAATGGGATAATCCAAAAAAAAATTGAACATTTAAAATGAGATAAAATGAATATATGAGACTGAAACATGTCAAAAACATGATATTGATATACTTTTCTCTATTGACAGTTCGATTATCATTCCATTATAAGCTCAAATGCAATTTTAGAACTAATGTACACTATAAACTACTCCATGGAACCGATCAACTCAAGAGGCTTTCACGGTCACCAGCCGAACTCAAACGCTCGTCGTCGTTGGGGACGGCCAGGAATGGCTGGAAGGTCATAACAAGGCCGACAAACTCAACAACGTTTAACAAGAAGAAAACTAGGTGAACACCTGCATTGCAACCACATAAATTGCTGTCAAATGCCAAAAGTGGCTGATTCTGAGAATCCTAGATTCATTACATAAACATATACAACAAGGGGTGGTATACATCACAAATACATATTTGCGATTAGAAACAAATTATGGATAAGCTGGATAATCTTATGTGAGACCGTATGACGGGTCAATTAACTCGATTCAAGTAGTGTTTTGAACCTGTGTGACAGATTTTGACCCGTTAGACTGTTTTACACAAGTCTCCACCGTTAGTACCTGGTAAGAAGTCTGCATCCAGACGGCCTTGAGCGTACGAGAGTCTGGAGATGTTGAAGACAAGAAAGTGACGTTAGAACGTGTAGATTAAAGAGGAAGCACGTGAAAACATGCCTAATCCACTCAGAAAATGGCGATAAACAGCTTCGACGTGAGCAATGTATCAACGATGAAGAACAGACAGAATCGAGTCGTGGATAAGATAAAAATGCAAGTTGAAAACGAGAGCTATTCGAGAAAAGACTCACAGGGAACCTCCGGCTGCAGGGCCAATTGCTTTAAAAAGAGACATAGCGGTCATGGATATGCCGTTTGCAGCTCCTCTTTGCTCTTTCGTCTGAAAAGGAGATATCAGAAAGACTTCTAACAGTTTGATTCGTGAACGTGTAATTTGATAAGGAGAAATCGGGTCTAACCACAGCTCTGTTTTGAAGAACTAACAGGCCCGTTGTGATAGAAATCTGTTCATGTTCGTTGCGAATCAGTGTGAAGATAGAACGAAATCAGGTATAGTGTACATTGAACATAAGGAGAGCTCACAGCGAGTATGTTCTTCAACATCGAAGCACAATTAAGCAGCAATAAGAGAATGAGACCCGATAATTTGGCTAAAAACGGGTAGGTTGTGAGCAATGGGATAGTAATGAACTGCAAAGAGATAAACGGGCTGACAAGACGTTAGAAGGGGGAAATAATGGATTACAATTACGAGCTTTAGAGAGACGTACAGCTCCTATACGAGAGACCATGACTGGTCCAAGAATCCTCTCGATCCAGGTATATACAGAGAGCTGAAAGAGTAGCATGCCAACACCTGAATGATCAAAGAAACATCAAATGAGATTCATTTAGGGGTGGAACCACTTAAACGAGAAAAATTAAGGATATTTCACTGCATAAAATTGCTTCGTTGCAAGAACGATCATCAAAATGAAAAAGGTACACAGCAGAGGGGCAACAGAGACGAAGGAGTAACACATGTACCTGTGATTGAAAGAACTTCACCAACATCTGCCGAGTCAAAATGTAATCCCCCCAGCCTCTTTGAGCTGACAGTCCACAAAGAGAATATCTGGAGACAAATAAAATAAATATAACTAAATATCCAGCAGAAATAGATGACAGTTTAAGAAAATTAGCATACGGGAGTTACTTATTATTGAGGAATGGTATGTAATTGAAGCCATAAGTTGTCTCTAATTAATCCTACTGAAGGTATGTGAGGTTACATGCCATGGAATGGATCCATACTAAAGGAATTCGTGTGAATAACTACTACACATATGTGCAGCTTTTACGAAGAAAATAGGAAAATATCGAACTGAGAGGTACAACAATTTTGTTATAAGATGTTTCAAGCATCATCATCGAAAAGATTCTTTGTAGGAAGGAAGCAAACACGACAAGAAAATACCTCGGTATAGGCCATATCGTGAAGTTGGAAAACGCAGTACACCATAATCGCAGATATCAAGGGCCAATTTCTTAAGAGGCTTTTTTGAGAGACAGTGCGTCTGAGCTCAGAAGCTTCCACTTTATACGACTGAATGGACTCACAAGTATTGTCTTCTGTTGCAGCTTTCCGTTCTGTGTTTTCTTTATTATGGGCATGAATAGTTTCCTACAATTACGTTAATTTTGTAAGTCACGAAAGAGGAAGGATTATAAGACTGTGAATATGCATAAAACAGATGTCGTAGGGAAGAAACATACGGGAAGCCAGAGGCAGAGGATAGACGCCACTGAAGCAAAGGCTGAGATCACGAGACAAGGTAAAAAGTAGGGAAATCTGCCATCGATATTGATAACAATGTATAGTCAGTTTGCGCCTTGAAATCATCTAGGCAAAAGGAAGAGGGTGTTTGGCTGAGCTTATAAGCTCCCCAAAACAGCTTATAAGCCGTTTTTCAAGCTTAAAAAACAGTTTATAAGCTGTTTTGGGGAGCTTATAAGCTCAGCCAAACACCCTCGAAATGAATGGGTAAAATAGGATTACCTTCCAAATATAGATTTTTCGGAGAAAATTTCTGGATATTTTTCTGCAGGCTGAAATCATACAAGTCAAAATAATTGTCGTTAGAGCAGTTTTTCCCCATATGGAGTTATAGATCTTGAAGAATGTTAAATGACAAAGCAGAAAAGAGAAATCTGCGATCTTCGGCACCCGAGACTATATGTTTGGCTGAGCTCAAGAAATATTTTATATTTGATATATAAATATGTTTGTTACTATTTACATTACTATATGCAGCATGTCAGTCACATATGGACTACAAAAATTCAGAAATAAATGCAAATATAATAGTTTTTTAGTTAAATTTTTTATGCACCAATTTTGTCGATCATCTGCAGTTTCTTGGAGTGTTGCGCGAGAAATTACCTGTGCAAGTAAACCTCCGACAGCAGGACCAATGACCAAGCCTATGCCCCAGGATGTGCTAATCTATGATGAATCAAATAAAATAAAACAAACCAATATATTACAAATCGGGATGAAATTGATGTGATCGTGCAACGAGTAAAGAAAAAGAAGAAGGATAGGAAGCCTCACGACTGACATCCCCAAAGCTTGGTGCTCTTTCCGACAAATTTCAGAAGCATACGCCTGGGTGAAATGGAAAGTCGAAAGCGAACAGTTACTAGCTATTAAGAATTTATTTAAATGCCAAGAAACATGCTTCTGCATATAAAGAGGAAGTGAAAATATCGCTAAATTACTAAGAAGGTTTTGGATCACCATACCCTTAAAGGTCCGAGCGTTCCACATAAACTTCCAAGAAGGAACCTCATAATAATGGCCATCCAAAAGTTTACACTAAGACCAAAAAGTGTGTTGAATATAACCCTAAAAAGTTTAAGCAAGATATAGATAAGGAGAAAAAAAAGGCCAATTGGCACAAATATGAATGTCTGTAAATGAAAAAGAAAAATTATGGACGCTCACACTATAAAGGTGCCGAACATTATGACTGGTTTACGACCGTATTTATCAGCTACGAGCCCCCATATAAGAGAAGTCAAAGCTCTCCCAAGCATGAAAGTGGACCCTTTTCAAGAAATATCAGCTACGTATTCAATAACAACTGTAAATATCGACTAGTATGCTATACAACAACGTTGAAAAGAGACCAACCGACATATCCAGCATAGTAACTGATGTCTTCCTCCTTGTCTGCAATATGGAGATCCCTTACCTGCAGTAGGTAGGTAAGATACTATTTCATTTACGATGAAAACCCAAAAATGAGATGATGGGAACACGTTGTGTGATATCCCACACTTGAAAAATGTTGAAAAGTTGCAATTCAAGATTTTCAAGGTTGACACGTGTGATTACCATGAAATATAGGAAAGGGAAAAGAGACGATATTGGCAGAGCTGTCAATGACACCATGAAATATCATTAGAATAAAGTAAATGAAAGTAACATCAACAATGTAAATGTGCATAAACTGTAAAATGACAGATAAAGGAAAGATCAAGCTAAACAATTGGCAAACAAGCTCCTACCTACTATCTGACAAGCCCAAGTGAAATCATAAAATTTTTAAGCTATAGGTGATGCAAATATTTCTCTATTTCACATTATACCGGCTCACCAAATTCTCTGTGATTCTTGCCGAAAATGTTGGTGTTTTGTTGAGAAAAATCAACTCCTAAGAACTCCATCCCTCCAAAGTTGGATTTTTTATGCAAAGCCATCTCCCTATCCATTTCACACCTAATAATTATCTTGTTCCTACTTTTACTTTGGTGATCATAATCGTCTATTATTACGAGTTTTATCAACTCCTATATGTTTCTTTAAACAAATTCCTATATCTTTATTACTTCTAAAAACTTGTGGTAATTAAGTATATTTTGTCAACATTACTATTTCAACAGTTTCCTTATTAGATTATCAAATTATGAAAGCATCAATAAAAATAAAAATTAAGTTGAACTAAACAAAATTAACAATTAAATTGATATTAAAACAGCGGGTCAGTGGGATTTGACACTTTACTCGAAATTTTGCTAATAATTCTAGAAAAGATTTGATGTAAAACTATTCAAAGAATTAAAGAGTTGGTTAGAAATTGACACTTCACTCGAAACACACAATTCAAAGTTTTTTTTAGAAAAAAAAAACACAAATTGCAGATAACAAATAAATCTTTCTTGAGTTTTCCAAAAGAGAGAGAAATTCCCGCATATTTCATTGTTATGCAATATGAACTTATACAAAAGGACCATCACTCGCTATCAATACTTTACCAATATAAGTAGAAATTGATCGAAATAAATATAAACCCTAGATCAATAAATCTCATTGATTATAGCATCCACATTCCATTTCCCACACTCGCCCTCCGCACATCGTGTAGAGGGACGAACACAACTCCGTTCAAATATAATTCACTGAATATAGCACCTACACACGACTTTCTCGAATTCCAACTCGAAACCAGAAAGAGCAACATGTGGATTTATCAAATCACACCCAACTTTACAACGAGGGCTGCTAACGGACCAATCAATTCGAGATAACCCCTCTAATCAAAACAATACTAATCAAGAAAAATCAAAGATCAAAACAGCGAAAAATCAACCTAAAATTTCAATCTTTTCTCCACACCAAACCCCAATATCAAATTAAACCAAGCCCAGAAACCCAACAACATTGAAGAACAAACCCAGTTCAAAAGTAATTGTATGAAACAGCAAAACTGCAAAATCGCCATTGCCACAAATTCAAGAAAATATGTACCTGCAGCGAGAGTGATGACCCAGACCAAAATCAAAAGCTTGAACGGAATCCCGGCATCGGAATCCTTCATCTGTTCAATCTTGCACGCCGCGCAGCTCTCGTGGCACTCTTGTTTCTCGATCAGCGGCGCAGCATTTTCTGCCATTTTTGCAGCCGGTTGTCTACGCTCGCTACCCTTCAACGACGGAGTAAAACTCAGATTCCATTTACATTTTCTATCGAATTTTGTGTACTACTCTACTTTACCCGTGTAGTAAATCAGCGGAAGCAACTAACGCAGCTTACTTGGCTTTTGTTTGTGTCTGTTTTTCCACTAGCTGGAGTCTTTCTCCACCATAGATAGTGAGATTTGCAGCCAATAATATTGAATTTTGGAAGATTAGTGCCTACCTTCTATAATGAGCACATTCATCATAATATTCTAGGGTTAGAATATAGTTTATGCTTATTTTTTTAACTTTTTTAAAAAAATGACATGAACTTTTGTCTGCTTATTTTATAAGAAATTTCGATTTTAGCCCGAAAATTCGATTTCAAATAGCTAAATCAACTCATTACATTCTCACGCGGAATATATTATAAGATGGAACAATTAGAATTTAATTTGAGGTGGTAAAAAAAAGTACCACCCCAATTTATAGAATATTATACATGATAACTAGATGAGGTGGTTTAGCTTTTTGACCCAAATTCTTGGTCACATGTCAAAATTGATTGTTTCTACAAATTTTAAAGTTTTTACCAAATAAATAAAAATTTAAAATATTTCTTAAGACTCTAATGTTTGGGTCATAAATTATCATACAAATATAGTAAATTCACTTTTTTTTTATCAATTAATATAAAAGGATACGTTATCGTGGATTTGAATCTGAGATTTTTTATATCAATCATTAACTATTATATCACTATGTCAACACATACACACAACAAATTCACTTTTTGGTACATGAGCATGTTATTGAAATGGGAAAATGTATATTTCGTCTCAACATTGGGATGGTCTCCTATGCGCGCGAGCGCACAGTGAGACCACCCTATTAATTAATTAATTAATTAATTAATTAATTTTAACTAATTACTTATTAATTAATTAATCTTAATTAATTAATTATTTAATTCTAATTAAAATTAATTAGTTTAATAAAATTTAATTGTAAATTAATAAATAATAATTTTGAATTAATATATCTTAATTTTGAATTAATAAACTCTAATTGTGAAATAATAAACCCCAATTGTGAATTAATAAACCCTAACTTTGAATTAATAAACCCTACTTGAAAATAATAAACCCTAATTTTGAATTAATAAACCCTATTTGGAATTAATAAACCCTAATTTTGAATTAATAAACCCTAATTGAAAATAATAAACCCTAATTTTGAATAATAAACCCTAATTGTGAATTAATAAACTCTAACTTTGAATTAATATGAATTAATAAACCCTACTTGTGAATTAATAAACTTTAATTATGAATTAATAAACCTCAATTATGAATTAATAAACCATAATTATGAATTAATAAATTCTAATTTTAAATTAAAAACTAATAAATTTAATTATACATTAATAAAATCTAATTATCCTTACTCACCATAATTAATATATAATCATTTTAACAAAAAAACAAGGGTGAGCTCACGGTGAGGCGGAGCTCACCCAAGTTTTTGTCCTCAACATTTGAGTACTTTTATTATTAAGATGTCATGCTTTCTATTTATTTTTCATAAATTGATACCCAACATTTCCATACTTTTCAATATGCCATGACTCATGAAACCTAAATTCGAGTATCGAAAATTTCACAAGGCATGACGAATTTGATGTGGAGGCATTTCTATGACGCTCTATACGTATTTCTACATTAGAAGCAACGTAGGAAAGATCAAACGTTGAGACAAAATATAATTATTTTTTCTATTATATTTTATAAAATATGATGTCGTGGTTTGTAAAGTTAGGAATGGAAATAAATCGAATATTGAAAACTATAGGTGGTTTCGGTTGCGACAACGTTCGTCCAAACCAGCCACATGTTACTAGGTCTTGACAATTGAGATATGAGGTGATTTCCTGTTTGAACGTCCGTATGTGAGGACAATGATACTTTTCTTCAATACAAATGATAATTTTCTTTAATATAAATGATATTTTCAAATTACAGTGTACAAAACAAATAATATTTTTCTTCAATGTAAATGATACTTTTGTTAAGAATAAATGATATTTTTCTCCTTCCACGCGGTACGACTGATGTACATAAGTTTTTGTGTTGAGAAATAGATCATAATGTATGTATTTCATGTTTGTATTTAGTGAACTCATTATTCCTTTATCTTAAAAAAAGGGAGACATATTTCATATTTGTTAAAAGTGAACTCATTATTCCTTTATCTTAAAAAAAAAAAGAGACGTATTTCATATTTGTATTTAGTGAACTCATTATTCCTTTATCCTAAAAAAGACACTAGAGAGAGGAAAAAAGTCGGTATTCTTATTTACGAGCTGTAGTAGTTGAAAACTACTTAATTAATTTCTTAGTTTATCTTATACAAATTCTAAACTTGACGTAAGATTGAGTGGCGATTATTTAATACTCCCCCGTCCATTTCTTTTGGGCAGAAGTATTTAGGAGAAATATATAAAATAGTTAAAGTGTTAAAAAGTTGGTAGGGTCCATATTTTTTTAAGGAATAATTATTTCCTAAAATGGAATGAGACATTTGTAATGGGACAACCCAAAAAGGAAAATATGACATTTTAAATGGGACAGAGGGAGTATAAAAGTACAAATTCTAAACATGACGTAAGTATAGAGTGGCGATTATTTAATATGAAAAAGAGTAGTCGTGAGGCATCGTTTTCTTTCACTTTTTTTCCAATTAAATACAAAAATTTAAATATCGTGTCATGGTGGATTCAAATTAGAAACATTTGACCTTCGATATTAACTACTCTACCATTAGACCAACACATGCACATATTTCCTTTCACTTTCATTATTTCCCTTTGTTGTTTGGAAATATTAAAACATCATTTTCATCTTATCTTTTGATGTAAAACCATGTTGAATTTCTACTATAAACTAGATAAGAGTGTGTGTATTATTTGTAAGGTAAGCGTTTAAATAGGCCAGTAGATATCGTTTTTTTACGCATGTGTCGTCTGAGGAATAACCGGTTGACCTTCTGCTTGCACCTTGAATTGATAAAAAATGCTTTTACTTTTTACTTTTTTACAGTATTTTTTTAACATGGCATTAAATGTATCGAAGATATCCTACTCACTTAAAGGAACATGTTAAATACAAGAATATTATAATCAAATCATTAGCAATAAATGAATTGAAATAAATTCTAAGTGTTTAATGCATGTATCGTAATATTCATATCGAGATAAAATAATAAGTAAGACAATTAGTATGGGATTCAATATACTTATCGGTCATTAGACATAGTAGCCAACCGATACCTCGTCGATCAGTCGATGATATCGACATCAAATTGTATTGATATTGATATCGCTTGATGTTACCAATTTGTGATGATATCGAAAATCGATCGAGATTGTTGATCGCCTCGAGTCCCTTAGCACGACTTGTCGGTTGTCCGTCAATTGACCTTGTCGGCCACCTATCGCCAACGATTCCCCTTGAATCAATATTACTAATAGTTGATCGGCTGATGTCTGTCAGTAGGATGCTCCAGCATGAATTCCTCCTAGAATCAGTATGCCATCATTGATAAGTTTTGCTTCATCAGTGTTAGTTTCTCACTCCTCGGGGTTCAAAAGTCCTAGCTTTTCGCACAACAAGTTGAATCTATCTTCAATAAGCGGCTTTGTTAATATGTCAGCACGTTGAATATCATTATGAATTATCTCAACAATGATGTCCTTCTTCTTGATGTGATCGCGAATGAAGTGATGTCGGGCATCAACATGCTTGCATCTAGTATGTAGGACTGGGTTGAGGGTGATTGCTATGGCACTGGAGTTGTCTCAATAGATAAGTACTTCACTTGTTGCGACTTCATAATCTCTCAATTGTTGCTTCAGCCAGAGTATTTGAGAATAATAACTTTCAGTAGCCATATACTCAACTTCAGTTGTGGAACTGACGTATGTTTCTTGAAAAACCAATAAATCAGTTTGTTTCCAAGAAATTAACACGTCCATGAAGTTAATTTCCTATCTAACCTGCAACCTGCAAAATCAGAGTCAGAGTTACCCGAAAGCTCGAAATTATTATCGGCATGATACCACAAACCTTTATTAGATGTGCCTTTGAGGTATCTCAGTATTCTCTTTGTTCTTCCTCGGTCGACTTCTTTAGATCGACGATATCTCACGATATCATTATCGCATAAGATATGTCAAATCACTGGCGATCACAAGAGAACATTGATTCAATAATTCCTTGATACTTGGTGTGATCCACGGGCTTGCCTTCAGCGTCAGGTTCCATCTTCCAATTTGTATACATCGGAATTTTAACAGGTTTAGCTTGCTGAACTCCGAATTTTCTTATCAATTCCTTGGTGTATTTGGTTTGACTAATAAAGATGCATTATGCTGACTACTTCACTTGTAGTCCTAGAAAGAAGTTCATCTCTCCAATCATGAACATCTAAAATTTTTCAGTCATAACGTCAACAAACATCTTACACAATTTCTCAGATTTTGACCTAAAGATAATATCATCAAAGTAGATATGGACCATGAGAATGCCATCACCATCCTTGAGTGTGAAAAAGTCATGTCTACTGAGCTTTTCTTAAACCCTTTTACTTCTAAGTACAACGACATAGTGTTGTACCAAGCTATGAGAGGTTGTTTGAGTCCATATAGGGCTTTCTTCAGTTTGTAGAATTTGTGAGAACATTAAGTCTCAAAACCAGGTGGTTGTTCCACATACAATTCATTAGTTAGGATACCATTCAGGAACGCACACTTAACATTCATTTGATAGACTTTAAATCCCTTATGTGTAACATAAGCTAGAACAAACGATAGCTTCCAATCGTGCAACCGGGGTGATAGTTTCATCGTAGTTAATTTTTTTCTTCGGTCGTACTTTTAGCCACTAGTCTTGCTTCATTCCGATGACATAATCGCCTTATTTTCTTATTCTTGAAAATCCACTTGCACTATCACATTGAATCGTTGTGTCTATCCACCGCTTCATATCGCATTCGTTAAGAACTCGCTCGCCTCCTCTTGCATTGCATTTGTCCACCGGTGTCGCTGAGTGCTTGAAGAGATCATTTGGTTCTACTTGAGAATAGAAGAATCGAACAATGTCGATTCTTTGTTGGTCGGTTGTTCAGAACTTTAGTCGAGTCATTAAATGATCTTCGAGTTCGACTTTATCGAGGGATCACCAATAATGTTGTTAGTTGGGTGATCTTCAAATCATTTTTGATGTCTTTGAACTTCATCTGATATTGAGACTGAATCAACAGTAGGCTGATCAATCGACACCTGATCAGTTGATTGTGGATTAGTAGGATTTTCTGATGCTGTTGCTGACTGGTTGCTTTGTCAGCTGGGTGAACTTTATCAGTTTGGGCTTCAGCAGGTTTAGTTCCTTCTTGATGTATGATAGGTTCTGAATTGAGGAAAATATCCAACTGAATTGGTTCTTTTTCATTGATCTGCTGAACATCTTCAGTTTTCTCTTCTTCTTCTAGTCCTAATATTAGTACTTTGTTTATCAGGCTGAATAGGAGTAGAGATTTTCTAAGAGGTTGATGCAGCTTCCATGTTGACATGATTCCTAAACTCAGTAGCAATTTCATCAAATACAGCGTGGTGTTACTTCCACAATGAGGGATTGCTTGTTAAAGACACTATATGCTTTGTTGGATTATTCAACTGAAGAATACCCAAGGAAAATTCTTTGTTCAGCTTTGTTGTCAAAAAAATTTAACTGCACTTTATTATTGCTGTAATGTAACACAAACAATCAAAAGTACGAAAGTGATAGATAGAGGGCTTCTTGTTATTCCATACTTCGTATGGTGTTTTCTCATGTCTCCAAGTCAGAAATGATATGTTCTGGGTGTAGCATGCTATGTTGATTGCTTCAGCTAAGAATTTTGGAGATAGCTTTGAACTGGCAAGCATCGTCCTTGATGCTTCTTTCAGTGTTCGATTTCTTCCCTTAACTACTCCATTTTGTTGAGACGTATGAGCATCATATATTTGGTGATTGATATATTTCTTCTCATAATACTTTCATATGACAACGTTTAGGAACTCAGTTCCTCTATCTGATCTAATTGTGAAAATATCAATATGATTCTCGGTGCTGAGCCTCTTCAGCAATACAGGTAGCTTCTCCAGTGTTTCACTTTTCTTATACAAAAACACAAACCCAGGTTAATATAGAATAATCATCAATATAAAAAAGGTATATTTTCTACCGTTATAGCTAACTGGAGTTACTGGTCCAAAGCGGTCCATGTATGCAGTTGTAGTCCTCGATCAGTTGAGTGGGTAGTTTTTCTCTTGAATAACATTTTATTTTGGTTACCCCTCTGACGTGCTTCGTACACTTGGTCTTTATGGAGTCCTGCAAGAAAGCCAGAGAAGCTGAGACTTCTAACTGAAGAAGAACGTGTTGATGCAGCTGAACGAAAAAAAGAACGAAGAGTGTCTGAAGCTCTACGAAAAAACTGCTGCTGAGGTTGTGAAAGAGATGAAAGAGTGGAGCCAAGGAACTACCTCGCCGATATGAAAAAGAGAGATACAAGGAGGAAGAGATAATATGATCTAGGTGACATGCACCATGTGGATAGATGGGTATCTATATGTCTAAATGATGAATGAGATGAACTGAATGATGACTTCGTGGAGTGGTACTACTATTGAATGAAATTTTCTAAAGATCAAGAAGTAGATCGACTATACTCGTAAGCAGTCACAGGTTTTCTAGCACCGTGAGCTTTGGGAAGATACGACAAGTTAGTCGGGGTATAGATAATGTGAATTTTTGTACTTATGTTTAATCTTAAACCTGTAAGCAAGAACAAATCTCAAGTAAGAGATTGATTGTGTTATAGTCCGTTGACGTAGGCGTTGATCTCTTAGAATCACGTAAAAACTAAGTGTGGTATTTACTTTAATTTTCTTTACTTGTTATGTTGAATTTGTATACTGAAAGCAGATTGGTTGAGCTTGTACACAATGTTTTCTATTACCATTATTCTGATCTCTTATCTGAATCATTACTTGATTGCATATGTTATCTCATTATCTCATACAAAAGTTAGATCATATAGTATGTAGAAGATCGCATAAGTCTGTATGATTGGTCAATGTAGTTGAGATATAAAAGGATCACAATTGAGACAATTTAAGGATGAGTTGTTAGTATAAGTTGCGCCTAGATAAAAAGTAACTTGACTTGGTCGCTGCTCATGTTGGTATGTCTCGACGTATTGATAGATCACGAGATGAGTTCTTCTATCTCGACCATCGTGAAAAATCTAGATCTCGGTACTTAACGCTGATCTAAACATCGATAAGGTTTCGATGAGTATGAGTTACGACCATCACATCGACTTGTTATGTGTGAGGGTTGCATGAGATAAATGAATATTCTCTGCATCTTAGGTGGTGGTAGTGCTTGTATCTCACTGGTTATCTATATCAAGTTACAATATCGTTTAGGATGATGACGTCCCCTTAAGGAGCTCAAAATATTTATTATACTAAACCATCTAGGTTGAGTTAGCTCAAGTACAATAATAAGGTTGAGTGGTACTACTTAAGGAATTAAAGAGCTTAATTATTTTAAGCAGTCAGAGTGCTATAAATAATTAATGGACGTGTGATATCTTAAATACGAGGATTCGTAAGTCTAAGTACATGTCTGACTCAACTTTGTAATTAAGGGATAAGTCAGCATTTATTCTCTATTGGAATGAATAAATTTTTATGAATTAATTTATGTTCTAAGTTGGACATAAGATAATTAATTTATATTAGGTTTACCTTTATTCCTTGTATTTGATCATTGGTCTAGCCCATCAAGGTCTCTTGATCAATAGATTTTCAACCATCCCTGGGAGTCCCATCGGGACTTTGTTTTGATTATTATATTATTTATTTAATACATCACCTAGTCTAGATAAAATACTATATGATATTATTAGATATCAAGAAATAATTATTCTAGAAATGAATTATCTTCAGGGAAGAAGATAATTATTATATTTATTAGATGTGTCAGAATCCTATCACATTAGAATTCTAGGGAGAACAACATAAATATATGGTAGGAGAAAATCAGATTATCCCACTCCTCATAGGTGATTTTCAAAAATTACCAATCACACAAACGGTGTGAAAATTTTGTGACATTCTTCATAGATTACTCTCACTCAGTAATGGAGATGAGACATCGGGGACAGAGTCAAAAAGATCAAAATTGGAGTCAGCAATTGTTGAGATTTGCCAGAAATTCGCAGGTAAACACGAGAAAACTTCTATGTGTTGTAATTAATTCCATAGAAACTTGCTAAGAATATAATCAATGTATGATAAATTAAACATCCAAGATAGATACTCGAGAGCAGGAGTAAATTAAGTTTTCCAATCATGTTATTCAACTGAATATCACTCAGAACACTCAGCGCAACGTTCTGTTCAAAATGCTCTATTAGTAAACACATTGTTGCTCGCGAGAAAACAAATACTAACTAAACGAATATTGACTAAGTATTTTTTATAATATCAGTTTTCAGTAAGGCAAAACGTAACCATAAATATTTTCGCACCCAAATCGCTTATCGCCTAATCGACTAGTCGCTTAAAGCAGATAGTAGAATCACTAACTAATACACTCAATATAAGACTCATCGAACTTGAATCGATCAAGAAGATCGACACCGATCGACACCGATCGAACTTCCATCAACAATCGACATCTACCGGCTAGTAGAACGCTTCGATCTTGTTTCGTAAAAGTTTTTAACTTGCCTTAACTGGTGTATGAGTATTCCTCCTCTCCTTTTTATACACCGCTACGATCACCAATGGACCATCAATAACTATACGAATTTGAAATAAGAATGGGTAAATAGTGGGTATTATCGACTACTCTTAGGAAACTAGGCTGAATGAGATAACTAATAATGTATCATATGAATAGAGAGAAGAAAGAAGGTAAGTTACAATATTTAGTATTAATGATCACTCTATAATGTTCAGGTTTTATTTAGATAAATTATCAATTATTGTAATAATTTATATTGATAAATTCAAACGGATCCTAAAAATATATGTTTGATGTTTGGTTTCTTTTTGTGCTTATTCTTGGTTTTCTTTTGCTTGTCGTTTTCCAGTTATTTGTCTTACTTATGCCGTTGTTTTGATTAGAATTTTTCATTTCGGACTTTTTTGGTTTGTCTCGATATTTTGTAGGAAAACGGTATTAAATAGGATGAAATGAATATGCTAAGAATTATCATATATTGAAGAGCATCTCATCAGAAATTCGTGGATACAAACGGATCGTAATTCGGAGTTCAGACGAAGGAGAACAGAGCGAATCGTTAAAGTTACGCACGTGTGCCCCGTCGCCGTCGAGTCCGGGTCATGTCCCATCACACGCCGTGCATCCATCCGTGCTCCACCCCTGCTCGCCCAACGACGTTGCCTCTTCACCGGCCGATAGCTCCCGCGACGCCTGCTAGCCCAACACCCGGCTCACCCCGCCCGCCCACCCCTCATCTCGGCGCTCACTGTCGCGCGCTGCCAGCCGCTTCCACCCGTCGCGCCGCCAAAGACTCGTCTTTACCGCACGCGTTGCCGCTTGACCATCGCTCGACAATGCTTCAGCCAGGCGTCATCGCCATCCGTCGCCCGCCGCCCGCCGCTTCGCCCACTCAGGCGCCTGCTCACCCTTACCCTGCTCACACCTAGCGCTAGGATGTCAATCGGGCCAACCCGCTGGTTCGGGCTAACCCGCCGGGTTGTCGGGCTATTCGGTTCGGGCTATTCGGGTTGACATTTTTTCGGTTAGAAAAATTCAACCCAACCCTAAACTCCTGGGTTTCGGGCAACCCATCGCCGAAGCTTAAAATATATATATATATATATATATATATATATATATATATATATATATATCAAATATTTTATATTAAGCGTTGGAGTAAAAAACAAATAATTGAAAAATAAATATAATACATTCCACAAGTTCTTTTTTTTAATCTTATTATACTAACTTTGAATAGCAAACAATAAAAATTAAAAATAGTGCTCATAATTAAATTCTTTTTTTCTAATATGCTTTAATGTCCGCATTCCATGTAACTAAATGATCTCTAATAATATAATACAATTATAGCGGAATTAAAACTAATATCTAGAAAAATTTTAATAAGTTAATTCAATATAATACTATTTAAAATATATTACAATATCAAAATTAGAAAATAATGCTCACAACTAAATTATTTTTTTAATATATCTGAATATTCATATTCCATAATAGCTAATTCACTATTTTTTGTAACTTTAACAACACTATGAATATCTTCTATAATTTCTTGTATAGTTGTAGGGATGTTGATCGCTCCTTTTTCACACGTAAAAAGTGTAAGTATTGGGTGGCAAGTATCGTATCCACGAGAGATTGTATCACGAAAACATAGAAGCTAGCTCAATGATTATTCATCATTATCCAAGCACGTAATTTGGGTGAGAGGTTTAAGGGCTTCGAAATTAATCCAAAGCAAAGGTAACCAGCGAAATATAAATAAAGCAATAAAATCACGAAGATAACTATGAAGAAAGACTAACCCTAGGATGCACCAATCCTATCCACAACGATGTTTATCCCGCTTATTATTAACCGCTTTAATCCAGACAAGACGGAAGATCACATATATAACCAACAACTTGATTCCACGACAATTGCGGCGATTGATTACTAATTTTCTATTACGCTTCGCTCTAGAGGAAAATAAGCAACCCAAATGGATCACTAAGAATATGCTTCCTACGAATGTCCTATCTCAGTTACGACTCAAGGCTTAATCGTATCATGCATTCAAGATCGATTGACAATTAATACAGTTACGTCATTAACTGGCAACTAGATATGCATCAAGATTGATCAGAAATCAACACATATATATAAGCACCATGAATCATGAATCAATGCCTGAAAGGTAAATAACAATAGCAGGAATCACAACATATAGGATTGAATCATGCAAACCCTAGGATTAGAACGGAAAACTAGCCAGACATAATTAACGACATAAAATACGCAATAATAATAAAAACGGAAATTAAATTGATAAAACCCGTAGGGAAGCGTCTGAAGAACAATGGTTGGGCTTGAATCCAATTCCAAGCGAACGAACGGAAAACAAAGGAAAGCGATCGGACAAAGCGTTCGATCGATAATGAAACAATAAACTAAACTAGAAAAATGTAAGAACAATACTAGAATTAAACTAAGCTAAAATAAAGATAAAACCGAGGAAAAAGCAAGAGAAATAGGTGCAGGACGTGTTGGGTCGTGTTTGGGCGCGAAGGCTTGCCTATTTATAGAAAGGGTGGAAATCTAATTTGCGCCTGCGTCGCCGCCGCCTCGCGACCGGTCTCGCGATCGCTAGTGCGATCGCTAGTATGTCTCGCGCGTTTTCGCCGCGCCGCCTCCCTGCGTTCGCTTTGTACCTCGCGACCGGGCTAGCGGTCGCTAGCAATTATGGTGGTCGCGAGAAATCGTCCGATGAGTTCTCGGCTGAAGCTTCGCCATGGGCACGCAGGTCGCGGCCGCGGCTCTTCGGGCGCCGGCTTGCTTAGCGGCCAGCCTAGCGACCGCTAGACCGGTCGCTAAAACCGGGCGTAATGTCAATTTTGCTCGTGCTTCGCCTTGCTCGATTATCAACATATAAACCTACAAAGCGTCAAAGGAACACCCAAGAGCAAAGATCTTCTAGAAATAGATAAAACATTAAGAATCGATACATAAACGCACATTAAACGAGCTAAACTCATCTTCAAATATCAACTATAAACGTGTAAAATGCGCGTTTATCAAACCCCCCAAACTTAAATCATTGTTTGTCCTCAAACAAAAACCAAAACAGAAAGACACAACGAAAAGATCAACGAGCGTAGCAAAGATGACAACCATTCTAGGCCTCAGAAACATATCAACGCCCAAAAACATTAGTGCACATGACGACGTTAGCCAACTCAACACAAACAACAATTGACGGCAAAACTTATTTAATTCAACCTCACAACGGCATGTGTAAAATATAGGATACACTCAACTCATAAAGAAATGTAGGGCGTGTATACACTCAACGATCAATGCAATGCAACATCTTACCATAGCTTGCCGCTTCTCTAATATCTCCACCACGTCATTCTGTTCAAATTAGGATCAAAGAGGTCTTTTCATAGGTTGTAATGTAGGCACATTGGTTAAGGTAGGATAAAATATGGCTAAGTGACTCAAGAATATTCCAAGCACCCCCATTTATACTTTTCGACACATATGGACTTCGTCCCTTTTCCTCTTCTTTCCCAACGTGCTAAATCAACGTTTAATGCCACAAATGGATCACTTTGATTAAAGACCCTTTATGCTCAACACTCATAGTGAACTTAACATTTTTCTTTTCTTTTCTTTTCTAGAGCTTATAGGGTTTATCTTATACAACAAAGGTACTATTCTTCACCACGTATGTATTTTTACGCATCAAACTTTTCTCATCATAACTACATCAAAATTTCACCCCTTTTGATTCCATATCCATCCTCACCTCCTATCATCCGGTTAATCGAAGAAAAGTCTAATAAAGGCTCAAAGAAGGCGACAAATGGTATATATCATCGGTTAGTGTTTGGGTGATAAGTGGTTAACAACGATGGCCTTTTATCATTTCCAAATTCAAACACATATCATAGCCTCGACACGTAAACACAAGCGAGTTCTAGAAGATAATCACATGCACGATATCACACAATTAATAGAAATCAGATCAAGATATGTATACGGTGAAGCTCAAGTCTCACGTGATAAGCAAATGGTGAAAACAACAAGCTAAGCCATCTCACGTCATTCATGCGTCATTTTCTAACATATCATGCGCACTATCATCAAATTTCACAAAATTTTCTATCGTCATTGGCCACATGGATTAACACACTTCACTTAACTCGTTGATCGACGCATACAGCGAAAACGA
This sequence comes from Salvia rosmarinus, assembly GCA_036937905.1. Classification (NCBI taxonomy): domain Eukaryota; kingdom Viridiplantae; phylum Streptophyta; class Magnoliopsida; order Lamiales; family Lamiaceae; genus Salvia; species Salvia rosmarinus. Next base: position 20,036 of record JAODLM010000251.1, read on the forward strand.
AAAGAAAAACGTAAACACGACAAAAGCAACACAAACGAAGACACGACAACACATGAAAACAAAACAAAGAAAACGACAAAACAAAGAAAACGCTGGGTTACCTCCCAACAAGTGCTTACTTTAACGCCTTTAGCTAGACCATCACTAACCTCGCTAACGGCGCTTTAGTAGCAATAGACATCTTTCCCACTTGTGGAACCTCCTAAACCGCGATTCACGGACGAGCACCACCGACTATGGAAGTGGCCCCCAAACTCGAATGATACACTCGAGTTCCATGCCGAGTCCACTTCTTCTTCTCACAGCTTCCTCAATCGGTCGAGTACCCTCTAAACGCGAGACGTGAGCGGCAGCAAGCCATAATCGAGCGCAATCTTCCGGCTTCCAACGCCGTGTTGCTTGATGGCGTCGTATATGGAAATCTTGAGCTCCTCATCCTTAACACGAAACGTGAGATTGCCTTCCGCACATCAATCAACGCACGACCAGTTGCTAGAAAAGGTCTACCAAGGATTAGTGGTTGTTGTTTGAATTCGGAATATCTAGAATAACAAAGTCGGCGGAAAACAAAATCCCGAATTCTTACCAACACATCTTCGACGATACCTTTTGGATATGTGACCGACGGTCACCATCATCGGTGAAATCTTCGCGGCTTCATCTTTCCTAGGTGTAGCGGTTGAAGACGCTCAATGGCATCGATTGATGCTCGCCTCAAATCGCACAAAACATTTGGAAAAATCGCGGCGATCTCGCACTCTAACGAAACCGCCGGGATCCTTCGCTCGGAGGGAGCTTCCTTTGCAAGACGGCATCAGCATTCTTCGATACAGGTAATTTTCTCAAATTTCCCCGCTTTCTTCTTGCTTGCAAGCGCCTTTAAGAATTTCATGTATCCCGGCATGTTTCGCGGCAGCTTCAAAAGGGCACATTTATCTCAACTTTTGAAAAACCTCTTTAAGCGAGCAAACTCCTCGTCATATTTCGACTTGACAAGTCGACTCGGAACGGGCCTGAGGAGTGTACATGCGAGGATTTGCTTCTGGGGTTGCCTCGCGGTTGACCTCGCGACCGCTGGGAAGGTTGCGAGGAATCTGCTGCCCGCTGGACTCCTTCCTCGCGTGCGAGCTTGCGGGCGCGAGCTCGCGCGCTGATTTCTCGGCCATGTGCTCTGATTGATTGCTCGCGGTCGGTTTGCGAGCACCGGGTTGCTCGCGAACAACTCGCGCGGATACTCGGATGGCTCGCGGTCGGGTCGCGCGGACGCGTGCTCGGTCGCGGCTTCGTGGAAAAAATTACGGATGGTTCGCGATCGGGCTCATGGTCGCGAGCTTCGATCGCGAAGTTTCAGGTCGCTGTGTTATCATGCTCTTCTTCCTCGGTAGGGCTCGGGTAGTTCGTCCACTCGTCGTCACGAATGGCGAAGCATCGACTCTTCGGGTTCACCTCCGTATTACTCGGAAATTGGCCCATCTTTTGTAGTGCATTCACTTGCACGGCTATTCGACCAATTGATTCTCCAACATCTTCATGTGCTTCCCCATAGCCGTCGCAAAGGAGTCCAAATGATTTATCTTTTGCCGGTGTTGCTTATGAACGAATTCGATTGTTGCCAATTGTTGGTTGCTTACAACCAACCGCGCATCATGTCTCGAGACTTGGCTTCCTCGGCCTTGAATTGAATTACAATATTGAAGCCTTTGAAGGTTGTTGGAAATTCAATGACTCCTCCGATTGATGTGGCTGATGTTCTCGTCTCAATCGACTCTTCAAAAGAGTGAACTCTTCATGAGATCGTCATATTTTGAATCACTCTCAACAAAGCAATGCTTTGAGCGATGGCGTTCTCTCCGTTGGCCATTGATAGCTGTTGGCACCATCTCTTCTACAATACGGCTTGCCTCGTCGACCGGTTTGCTCAATAAGCAGCCCCGCCGACGCATCTACCATGCTCCTCGTCCGCCATGTCGGTCCCCAGAATCGCAGTGATTTGTTGCCCTCGAGAACCCATGTTGTGGACATCGCCTCAATAGACCTCTGAATCTCTCCCATGCCTCGAATAATGATTCGTCGTGGTTTTGGAAAAATGAGAGATTTCGGCGATGATCTTCTGCTTTCACCGTGGAAAGTATTTCGAAGAAACTTCACAAAGTTTCCCCAAGTGTCGATGCCACCGGTCCAAACTTTGAACCAATCTTTCGCTTTGATCACAAAAAAACCGAACATGCACATCCGGATCGTGTCTTGTGGCACCCCATTCGCTTTGATGGTGTCACAAATATCGAGAAGAGATGCGATTCGGTCTTCCGTGACTCCTCCCAAACTACTTCTACTGACCATACCGATCGGGGCGGTTTAGCTCAAAATTGTTTGCATCTATGTGCGGGCCCCAACCGCCTCCTTGAACTGCTCGGTGGGATGTCGGTACATGTGATTCGAGGTCTTTCCTCCGGAGCAGGACAATGATTCCCATATGCGCCATCCGACGCCGCATCTCCGCAAAGTCGCCTAGCATGCGTCTACTTGCTCGGGAGAATGCCCCGTGCTCGTGGATTGGGCCGCCATTGCAGCTCGCCTTCTCTCGCCCCTTCTCCTTGAAAGCTTTCGATCTCGGGATCGAATAATACTTGGAGGTCCCCGAGATCTTGCACTTATAAACCACCGAGAAAGAGAATTTAGCATCGACAAAATAAAAAAATAATATATATATATAACTTGAATTAATAAATCCAAATCGTCAAATTATTCCTATGCAATCTTAACAATCCACAACGGCGCCAAAATTTGATCGCTCCTTTTCACACGTAAAAGTGTAAGTATAGGTAAGCAAGCATCGTATCCACAGAGATTGTATCATTTAAAACATGAAGCTAGCTCAACGATTATTCATCATTATCCAAGCACGTAATTTGGGTGAGAGGTTTAAGGGCTTGAAATTAATCCAAAGCAAAGGTAACCAAGCGTAAATATAAATAAAGCAATAAAATCACGAAGATAACTATGAAGAAAGACTAACCCTAGGGATGCACCAATCCTATCCACAACGATGTTTATCCTCGCTTATTATTAACCGTTTTAATCCGCACAAGACGGAAGATCACATATATAACCAACAACTTCGCATTTACAATTGCGGCGATTGATTACTAATTTTCTATTACGATTACGTCTAGAGGAAAATAAGCAACTCCAAATGGATCACTAAGAATATGCTTCCTACGAATGTCCTATCTCGCCATTTACTCAAGCGCTTAATCGTATCATGCATTCAAGATCGATTGACAATTAATACGATTACGTCGTTAATCGGCAACTAGATATGCATCAAGATTGATCGAAATCAACACATATATAAGCACCATGAATCATGAATCAATGCCCGAAGGTAAATAACAATAGCAGAATCACAACATATAGGATCGAATCATGCAAACCCTAGATTAGAACGGAAAACTAGCTGACATAATTAACGACATAAAGTACGCAATAATAATAAAAGCAATTAAATTGATAAAACCCGTAGGGAAGCCTCAAGAACAATGGTTGGGCTTGAATCCAATTCCAAGCGAACGAAGTAAAAAAGGAAAACGATCGGACAAAGCGTTCCGATCGATAATGAAACAATAAACTAAACTAGAAAATGTAAGAACAATACTAGAATTAAACGGAAGCTAAAATAAAGATAAACCGAGGAAAAATCAAGAGAAATAGGTCCGGGACATGTTGGTCGTTTTGGGCGCAAGGCTCGCCTTTATTTATAGAAAAGCGCGGAAACCCCATTTGCGCCTCTGTCGCGCGCCTCGCGATCGGTCCGCGATCGCCAGTGCGATCGCTAGTATGTCTCGCTGTTCTTCTTCGCCGCGCCGCCTTTCGCCGCTTTGTACCTCGCGACCCGGCTAGCGGTCGCTAGCAATTATGAAGTGGTCGCGAAATCGTCCAGCCGAGTTCTCGGCGCCAGTTTCGCTCGCAGCACGCAGTCGTCGCGCCGGCTCTTCGGGCGCTCTTGGCTTAGCACAAGGCCGACTTAGCGACCGCTAGACCGGTCGCTAGAAACCGCGTAATGTCAATTTTGCTCGTGCTTCGCTCCTTGCTTCGATTATCAACATATAAACCTACAAAACGCCAAAGCGAACACCCAAGCGCGTGATTTCTAGAAATAGATAAAACATTAAGAATCGATACATAAACGCACATTAAACGAGCTAAACTCATCTTAAAATATCAACTATAAACGGTAAAATGCGCTTATCGATGTTAATCGGCAAACCCGCCAGTTCGGCTAACCCACTCGGGTTGTCGGGCTATTCGGTTCGGGCTATTCGGGTTGACGTTTTTCGGTTATAAAATTCAACCCTAACCTCTAATTTTATCGGGCTATTCGGGCCAGCCGTGGGCTTCACCCATATTGACATCCCTACCTAGCGCCTCTCACCCGGTGCTCACGCCTCGCGCCCGCTCACATTTTCGTGCGCTCTTTCACTTTGAGTCGGCGTCGCTTACGAGATGAAGCACCACGAGCGAAGCGCGCCCGAGACGTGTTGTCCATCAACGAGCGTTAAATCCCAGCCAACGCCACTTTAAAACAGAATCGTCCGCTCTGTGCTTTCGCCGTCGATGCAAACCGACGCCACTCATTTTATATATATAGCGCACGGAGTTGTGGTATTCGCTTTTAGTTTTTCACTGGCACTTCTGTCAACACTATTTTCCGGAGCTAAAGGTAACAGAGATAGAGACATCATATTAGAGTATTAATTCTTGTTTTTCATTCCTTCGATTAGTGCATTTTGTTTACGATTTATCGCCGGATTTCATTCCTTTGATTTACATATTTTTGCTTTGTGATTTCTGTGGATTCAATTACATAGTAGACATTGGATTATTGGTTTCTCCATTGATTCTATTTCTTTTGGCATTTGATAAATTTACGCTCTATGCAATTGATATTGGAATTTAGTAGTATTTTGAATCTTTCTCCGTTGAATTTTATTGCTTTCTGTTTGATGATCAAGTTTAGTTTGTTCTACGCTTTAGCTTCCTGCATTCGTGTTTTTCGTAGGTTCTCAACTAGGGATTGACAACTCCTAGTTAGGTTGCTTTCATTTATATTTTATTTTTCGCATTTCAATTTTCGTTGTTCCAAAACCCCCGTTGGTATTTGAGTGTTTAGAATTTACCGTTTTTATGTGCGACATGAACAATAAGCACTGTTAAGTTTTCCTTGTGAGACGACTTGGGTTAACTTTCCCCCTACAATCACCTCATTCGATTATGAGTCAATTAAGAGAGTACTTTTAGTTGAAACATATTTTGGCATCGTTGCCGGGGAAAACTTTAGGCGTATTATTTGTGTTGATTTTTTCTGTGTTTCTTTTCGTTTTTATTATGTTATTCTCCAGTTGCGTGTGATCTGTTCTAGTTTGAGTGTTGTGTATGCTAGGTCGCCGCAGCCTCGATGACATCGCCATACCCCATCGACAACAATCGAAGGTCTAAAAGATCGCTTCTTTCGGAATTAGAGGAGGTTTGTGCCACTTCTGAGAGTGGTGAACTTTCAGAGTTGATAAACAGAGATCATCCATCTATTGAGAATACACTCCCTCTGAGAGAAATGGGTGAAAATGCACGAGCACTGCGTGACTTCTACAGACCTGTCATTGGGGCCGCTACCTCCCCCATTGTTCTTGGACCAACAGCCCGTGATTACGAGCTTAAGCCGAATCATTTCTCACTCATGCCCACTTTTCATGGGCTTGCTAGTGAGGATGCTTTGGGATTCATCAGAGAATTTTGTTCTGTGTTGCAGTCCTTCCCACTGGAAGGACTAAATGAAGACCAACTGAAGATGCATTGTTTTCCCTATACCTTGAAGGATAGGGCAAAGTCGTGGTTTCTGGCACTTCTGGCCAACTCTCTGCAGAATTGGAATGTCGTGGTAGGTAAATTCATGACTAAATACTATCCAAACAAGAAGAGTCAGGAGTTGAGGTCTCAGATCATGACCTTTAGTCAGACGTCCGACGAGCCATTCCATGAAGCTTGGGAATGGTTCAAGGACTTATTGCAGAAGTGCCCTCACCATGCCTTGCCAGATGAAATTCTCTATCAGTTCTTCTATAACATGTTGACTCAGAGTTTTCAGTACATGGTGGACAATGCTGCAGGTGGGGATATTGGGTCTCGAACGGCAGTAGACATTGCTGAGATTTTTGAGGCTATGGCTGCTACTTCAAAGCAGAAATCTAGTCGAGGTGGAAGAGTCAAAGCACATGTCATCACCTATTTCTTCGACATGAATAAGCAAGTGGTTGAGCTAATGAGGGAGGTGCAAGAGCTTAAGATAAGGAAGCCTGATCCACCAGCACAACACAAGGAATTCATGGAAGCTTGTGGAATCTGCAATGAACTTGGGCATAATGTCGATACGTACCCCAGAATGGGAGAGCATAACTTCGAAGGTGAAGCTGAAGCATATGCTATGCAGGGATTTCAACCTAGACAGTAGTTTGAGCCTAATCTACAACAATTTAACGTGGGATGGAGGAATCAGAATCAAGGGCAGAGTTCAACCCAGAATGCGCCATACCAAAGACCTCCACAGCAGCAATAGTTTCAGCACCAGAGGCACCATCCTTAGCAGCAACAGTTCCCACAGCAGCAATTCCCACAACAACAACAGTATCAACGAGCACCTCCACCACCACCTCAGAGGGCATCTTGGGAGGATACGTTCGCCCACAGATTGGATGCTCAAGATTCAACAATCAAGCGTTTAGAGATGCAAATGGAACAAATTACGGGTAAGCTTAACGAGCTGTTGCAGCAAGGTGCTGTAGGGAAACTTCCAAACCAGCCCATCAGTCTCATGCGATCACTGTTCTAAGGAGTGACCGGATTGTTGAAGACAAGGTCAGAGAGACATCAGATAAGCAGCTGCAGTCTCTGGAGGTGGAAAATAAGAAAGTGACCGGGTTCAGACTACATAAGGCAGCAAATCCTTACATTCCACCAATACCCTTCCTACACCGATTGAAGAACGAGAAGCAGGACCAGCAATTTAATGAGATCTACAAGTTCCTGTCCAAGATGAATGTGAATTTACCTCGATTGGACGTCATCAAAAATATGCCGGCCTATGTCAAGTTCTTCAAAGAGCTAGCCTCAAAGAAGAGAAGGTTTGGATAGAACGAGAAGCTCATGATCTCCGAAGCAGCTAACTCCATCTTACAGCACCAATTGCCTCCCAAGATCTGGGATCCAGGTAGTTTTATTAGTAAGATTGCTTTGGGTAATGGGAAGAAAGCTTCTGGCATGCTTGATTTGGGGGCCGAGATTAATCTGATGCCTTATTCAATGTTCAAACAATTAGAATTAGGTGAACTTAAACCCACTCGGATGTGTCTTCAATTAGCTCATAGGTCAGTGAGATATCCCAAGGGTATTGTTGAGGATATATTAGTAAAGATGGGTGGGTTGATAGCTCCATTGATTTCGTTGTTTTGGATATAGGGGATATTAGGGAAGATGGAGAGAAACACACACTGTTATTGGGGAGGCCATTTATGGCCACAACCAACTCGCTAATAGATGTTAAGAATAACACATTGAAAATGACTATACTTGGTGAATCTGTGTCTTTCTCTGTACATGATAGTGTGATTTTTCCTTCTGCTAATTTGATTAATGATCATGCTTCCATAGATAGTATTGATCCCTTAGCCGAGAATGTGTTGTTGCAGGATGAGAATGCACGCATTGACAAGGATAAAGTGAAACGAATTCACGATCGGTGGATAGTTCGCAAGGATTTAAAGCTGGGAATGAAAGTTTCACTTCTACAGTCTCGTGTTAAACTTTTCCCCGAAAAGCTCAATTCCAAATTGAATGGTCGCACATTATAGAAGGTGTTTCATACGGACGATTCTGCTTGGCGATCCTAACACCAGCGGATCATTTCTTCGTGAATGGACAGGGTGAGGCCTTACTTTGATCGAGGGATGGTCCGAAAGAAGTAGAGAACTCCATGTTCATCGATCCTATCTGTCTCTGACTAGATTACGTCGTGCTCACAACGTTAAACTGAGTACTACATGGGAGTTTACCCACGGATCTTTTTGTTCTTTTCTTTCTCTTTTTGCTTGTTTCTTTGGTCTCTTTGATCTGTCTGTCTGTCTCTGTATTTATTTTGTTTAGAATTGGGACGTTGTAAGCAGTGTGGTGAAGTCGTGATACTCCAACTCTGCAGTGCACGCTCACATTCCAGCCCTATTTCTACCATCTTTCATCAGGGAAGTCTCATCTTCTTTTTGTTATTAATGTTTTGAGCTTGGGGACAGTGCTCGAGTTTAGTGTGGGGGGAAGAATATTTGATTTTGTGTCGTGTTGTGTCTTTTTGCATAATTGGTGATGTGAGTTGGTGTTGATTTTGAACTCTTGGATTTGAGTTTTTGTCTATGCGAATAAGTTGGGATTTTGATTTGTGCAACTGAACTCTGTGGTATTGGTCAAACCTTGATGTTATCTCGTTTCTCTTGTTGATATGTGATTGAAGTGTAATGTGAATTGACGAGATTGTGTGGGTTGATTTTAAATCAGGGGTTTTTTGATGTGATTTGTCCGACTAATGCTAGGGGTAGTATTAACATTGTGGTTATCTATATACTTGTTTCATTAATTAAAAAAAAGAAGAAGAAGGAGAATGAAAACTCCAATAAATTGTTGAGATTGTTGAATGGAGGATGAGATTCTGCGCCTCTTTCGTAATTGAGAAATGGGCATGGAAACCACGATAGGAGACTCGAGTTCAGCGAGTTCACCTTTCGAACATTGTTCCAAAATCATTAATACTTTCGTGTTATCAAAGAAACTTGTTGCTAAAGGTGACCACTTTAGTTAATTCACCCCTAGCGGAGAGTTGGGTGTGAGCAAAAATCACCTCTTGTTTATTTGACATCCCTCACAATCTTAGATTTGTTTCACATTAACTTTGAATATGTATTCACCAAGTTTGGGGAAAAAACAAAAAGGGGTTTGATTGATTGGATTAAAAGTGAAGTTGCATGAGTTATTTTTCTATTCTTATTAGTATAGACTTTGCTTGAGGACAAGCAAATGGATAAGTATGGGGGAGTTGTTTGGTTTCTTTTTGTGCTTATTCTTGGTTTTCTTTTGCTTTTCGTTTTCCAGTTATTTGTCTTACTTATGCCGTTGTTTTGATTAGAATTTTCATTTCGGACTTATTTGGTTTGTCTTGATATTTTATAGGAAACGGTATTAAATAGCATGAAATGGATCTACTAAGAATTATCATATATTTAAGAGCATCTCGTTAGAAATCCATGGACACAAACGGATCGTAATTCGGAGTTCAGACGAAGGAGAACAGAGCGAATCATCAAGGTTGCGCACGTGTGCCTCATCGCCCGTCGAGTCCGGTGCAACGTCCCGTCGCACGCCGTGCATCCATCTGGCGCTCCAGCCCAGTGCCTCGTCCTGCGTGGGTTGTCTCTTCAGCCGGTGCTCGATAGCTTCCGCATGCCCGCTCGTCCAACACCCGACGCTCAGCCCGCGCGCCCGCTCATCCCTCATCCGACGCTCAGCCCATGCACCCGCTCGCCTAGTGCTCGCTTCCACCCGTCGCCTGTTCTCCCAACACTCACTCACCGTACGTTGCCACTTGACCCGGCCTTCGGCAGCGCCGTTGCCACCGCGCCCTCGCCCAACACTGCCTCCACCGCGCACACCCGCCACCTCACCGGTTATCACGCTGGCGCCTCTCCTGGCGCTCACGCCGCGCCGCTCGCCTCCTCGTCGCCTCTCACTTTGAGCCGACGTTCGCTTCTGAGACAAAGCACCGTGAGCGGCGATGGTCTAGCGCGCTCGCTTCTGAGACATAAGCTCTCCATCAACGAGCGTTCATCCCCAGCTAGCGCTCACTTTAAAACATAATTCTCCACTCCACGCTCGCTCAGCGTGCAACCGACGCCACTCGGTTTATATATATAGCCAGCCGAAGTTAGGTATTCGATTTTAGTTTTCTGCGTAGCCGCTATTCGTCAACACTATTTTTCGGAGCTTTGACTCTGAGAGATAGAAACATCATATTAGAGTATTAATTCATGTTTTCATTCCTTGATTAGTGCATTTTGTTTCGATTTACATCGGATTCATTCCTTTGATTTACATATTCTTGCTTTGTGATTTACGTGGATTCAATTACATAGTAGACATTGGATTATTGATTTCCCATCGATTCTATTTCTTTTGCATTTGATAAATTTATGTTCTATGCAATTGATATAGAATTTAGTAGTATGTTGAATCTTTCTCCGTTCAATTTTATTGCTTTCGTTTGATGATCTAGTTTAGTTTGTTCTATGCTTTAGCTTCACGCATTCGTGTTTTCAGAGGTTCTCAACTAGGGATTGACAACCCTAGTTAGGTTGCTTTCATTTATATTTTATTTTTCAGCATTTCAATTTCCATTTGTTCCAAACCCCCGTTGGTATTAGAGTGTTTAGAACTTACCGTTTTTATGTGCGACATGAACAATAAGCCCTGTTAAGTTTTCCTTGAGAGAAGACTTGGGTTAACTTTCCCTCTACAATCACCTCATTCGATTATGAGTCAATTAAGAGAGTACTTTTAGTTGAAACATTTGGGTAACTAGTACGTATTATTATACATATTTGGGACGAGAACATACTGCAAAATCATTTTTAAAATTGAGTCTGGACATGTACAAGTATATAAATTTTAAATGGGTTCGAACATTAATCGACATGATTATATTAAATTTTCTCTATTTTTAATCTTTTGTTATTTATCCAATTTAGTATTAATATTTATTTTGTAATGTTCGGATTATTATTGCAACAGATGAATAATTATTGTAAGAACTTATATTTATAATTCTAATGAGTTTGGATAACGAACAAGTATTACTAATACTATACGAGTTTGAAATCAACACAAACAGTAAAATTACTCAATAACAAAACTAATATAAAATAAGGTTATTAGCGTCAAAATCCACGAACTTTATACTATTCTGGTTTATATCATGAACTTTGAAATTTGAATTCAAATACACAAACTTTCGATTTTTCTAATATTTCCCATGCGTTCCAATTCAGCCCGATTGAAGCTGACTTGGACTCAATTTTCACTTACGTGTAAAACTTCAATGTTGAGTGATAAACGCGCATTTTACACGTTTATTGTTGATATTTAAAGATGAGTTTAGATCATTTAATATGCGTTTACGTATCGATTCTTAATGTTTTATCTATTTCTAGAAGATACTGCTCTTGGGTGTTCTTTTGGTGTTGTGTAGGTCCATATATTGAAAATCGAAGCAAGGAACGAAGCACGAGCCAAAATACACAATGGCGCCTGTTTCTAGCGACCACTGGCGTTACGCTAGGCGCCGCCAGCAACCCACGCGAGAACAAGCGAGGTCGCGACCGCGACCGCACGCGAGTGAGACCCAGCCACGAGAAAGTTATCAGATGATTTCGCGGCCATGGCTAGCGACCGCCAGCCTGACCGCGAGGAAACCATCTGAGCGCCGAGGCGACCGCGAACGAAGATTGTCTTGTGAGACATACCTCAATCGACCTGGTGACCGCGAGGAGTGATCGCGAGACCGAGCGAAGAAAATTTAGGGTTTGGGGTGTGCCTATATATGGCAACACCCTCGCGCCCCAACTTGGCACACACGATTCGAGCCTCTTTATTCAGTTTTTCATCGGTTTTCATATTTTTAGCTTTAGCTTCCATCTATTTTCATTCTAGAGTTTAGTTGATCATTGTTCTTCATTAGTTTTATCGTTTTGTTCACGATCCGGACGCGTTTTCGTCGGACAATCTTTGCAAATTTCCGTTTTTTTGAGGTTGGGATTCAAGCCCAACGATTGTTCATCGACGCTAATCTGGGTTTCATTTATATAATTTCTATTTTATGGTTAAATCGTATTTTATTAGTTTATTATGTCGGCTGATTTTCGTTCTAATCCTGTGGTTTGCATGATCCGGTCCTATATGTTGTGATTCTCGTTATCGCTATTTACCTTCCGTGCATTGATTCATGATTCTTGGTGCTTATTTATATGTGTTAATTTCGATCAATCTGGATGCATATCTAGTTGTCGGTTAATTACGTAATTGTATTAATTGTCGTCGATCTTGAATGCATGATCACGAATAAGCCTTGAGTCTTAGCCGAGATAGGATATTCGAGAAAGTATATTCTTTGTGATCTGTTTGGGTTGCTTGTTTTTCACCTAGAGACGTATAATAATAGGAAAACTAGTAATCTCATACCGCAATTGTCGTAATGTGTTTATCGGTTATATATGTGATCTTCCATCTTATGCGGATTAAAATTGGTTAATAGGAACAGGATAAACATACGCTGGATAGGATTAATGCATCCCTGTGGTTAGTCGTCCTTATCTGCTTTTATCATCCGAGTGTTTATCGCTTTATTTTATTTTACGCTTTGTTACCTACGCTTTGGATTAAATTCAAGCCCTAAAATCTTACCAAACCATATATGTTGCTTGGATAATGATGAATCATTGTTGAGTTAGCTTCAGTGTTTTCGCATTACAATCCCTCGTGGATACGATACTCGCTACCTTCTATATACACCTTTACGTGGAAAAATTAAAAATATCCTAATTTTCATCTGTTACTTTATCAACCCCAGCGACCATTCTCTCTCTCTCTCTCTCTCTCTCTCTCTCTCTCTCTCTCTTTTCTTCTTCACTTCTTCTTCACACTTTTCTTCCTGCTCTTCACACTTTATGTGAATTTATTTATGAATTTAGTGTAAAAATCTATTGTCCTCTTCACTCTTCGACAAGATGGGCCTTTGGTGCTTAAAATATTTGTGGTCCGGAAGGATTCTATTCTACTATAATTTTCGAATGGGAATGTGTAGGTCCCAATCTTCCATTTCAATGCATATTTTAGTGCGTGAATTATGAATATTCTAATGCTTAAAATATATTAAATAAATTTTCTGATTGTGATTACAGTTAGTATGTAAGATTGTGGTTTAGGGTTTTCTTTCGATTGTGGTTTAGGGTTCTCTTTCGATTGTGGTTTAGGGTTTTCTTTCGATTGTGATTAAAAATTGTTGGTCTTTTTACAGTGAAAATTTTGCTGTTTTTATACACCATGGTGGTCGATTTGAAGAGATCATGAATGCAGACTGTTATGTAGATGGTAATTTTGTGGTTATTCGAGATGTTGATCCTGATTGCTTTGGTTATTTTGATATGAAAGACTTAGTTGAAAAAACTGGGACTGTGTCTTGGGAAAAATTATGGTATCAGATTCCACAGTCTAATACATTTAGGAAAATTAAATCTGACAAAGAAGTTATAGATATGTTGGCATTCCTCTCCATGAAAATTCAAACACTGCATGTTTTTGTTGTTGGTGGTGAAAAAAAATTAGAGTGTGATGTGGCTAATGTGAACATAGGCAGTAGTAGTGAGGCTCTTCATGATAATTATGTGCATGAAGGTGGATGGGGAAATGATAATTATGTTAATCTAGGCACTAATGATGTAGTTGTGACAGATTTGGTTGAGGAAAATGAAAGGGATAGTGATGTAGAAGTAGGGGATAATGAAGACAGTAGGGGATTTAGTGAAGAAGACTTAGATTATTTCCCACCCAATGATGAATCCTCTGATGATAGCTTAGATGATAGTAATTTAGCTTCTGGTGATGAGGAGTATGTGCAAAGTAGGAGAACTGTAGCTTCTGTGAGAGCCAAAAGGTTGAACTTGATTGAGATGTATATAGGTAATGGTGGAGATGGAGTTAATAGAGATGAGGTACATTCTGAGTATGAACTTTTTGATGTTTATGTAAACTCATCAGAAACTGATGAAGAAGATGAGATTGTGTTGCCTAGGAGAAAAAAGATCATCTATGATCCAAAATGTAATCATAAACACCTTGAGGTTGAGCTTGGCCTAAGGTTCAAAGATGGATATGAGTGCAGAAATGCTTTCACAAATTGGGCTATAGAAAATGGAAAGTTTATACAATTCAAGAGAGTTTCTAAGAATCAATGTGAGGTGTTTCGACCAAATTGTTCTACTTAGTCGCTCGCAATAGCACGAGGTCCCTATAGCGTAGTAAGGTCGACCCAAGTCGAATCTCGAGGAAGACTTAACAGGGCTTATGATGTGTTACGATAAAAGCAATAAATCTAAATCCTAAACTTGATTGGGGGTGATGATTAACTAAGATAAACAGGAAATTAAACACGCAAACGATTCAACCAAGCGTTCAAGCAGTTCAATCGCACAGGAATAATTCAAGAGTGTGAGATAAACTAGGGTATTAGGGTTCTTCGCCTTGATTAATCGATCTATTGCTTGATCAAGAAATCTACCTACTCATGCAATCTTCAAACCTCAATCCAAACACTCGACTTTCGTTCCGTGGATTAAACCTAGGTTATCAAATTTCACAAATACATACACTTTTAGAGTACCCGTTTCCGGTAACCTCTAACCCAATCGATCCCTATGATGCAACGATCTATCTCGATAATACACGAAACATACAAATTAAATAGTGATTAATCAATTACCAAATTCTATCACGCACGATCTATCTCTCGATAATACGAAACATAAATAATTCAATGGTGATCAAACACTCAACAATAAACCCTAGCTTCAATTGGTATTCTCAATCAAACAAATCATCAATCAATCAATTTGAATCACCCAACCCTAGAAAAGAATCGGTTCATGCTCATCTCACGATCAAACAATTATAATCGATAGAAATCATTATTCAACAATTCAATGGAAGAAAGATCAAATAATTAATCCTTACAATCGTAATAGTCGTGATGAATCTCTTCAATCAAGTTCTTGAATCAATCCAAGGCAAAAGAAATTACAAGGAAAAGCAATCGATGACAATTCGGCGTGGAGAGTTCTCAAGAAACCGATGGAAGAAAGAAACCGAATATGTAGATGTAGGGTTTCACGCTACAACTTATATATGTATTCTAAAAATTAACTCCAGCTACTGGACGCATCGCAGCCGGACGCCAAGCTTTTGGAGACACGCCCGGCCGGGGACGAGCTCGGCCACGGACGCGCTGAGCTTTCGAGACACGCCCAGTGGCGGACGCAAAGTGGGGCGCCGAACGGAGGCTGCTTGTGCGCAAGGAAAATGGGCGCTGGTCAAGGCCGCCACCAGCCATGGGCGGAGCCGCTGGCGCGAGGGAACGGGCGCTGGCTTCCAGCCACGGACGGAGAAGGCGAAAGCGGCGCGGCGGGCGCTGGCCGAGCGCCGGCAGCCATTGCGAGCGCGAGGAAATATCGGCCGCTCGGGCCGCGCGGTGTGCCGAGGCATGCGGGTCTGGGCGACGCGTGTGCGGTGTGGCCGAGGCGCGGCGGGCCGGCCGGCGCACGCACGTCGCGCGACTTCATTGTTTTGGCCCGCTCTCGCCGTCGAACTCCGATTTACACGGTTTCGCCACGAACTCCTGTCGAGATGCTCTTCATTATACTTGATCTTTGGCAGATTCAATTCATCCTATTTTATGCCGTTGTTCTACAAAACATCGAAACGAGCGAAGTAAGTCTCGAATCAATAAATATTAATCAAACAAACGGCATAACCGGGATAAACCACCAAAATGACACACAAAACAATACCAAAATCAGCACAAATTCATACTAAACAACTCCCCACACTTATCCATTTGCTTGTCCTCAAGCAAAGTCTATACTAGTAAGAATAGGGAAGATAACTCATGCAACTTCACTCTTAGTCTAATCAATCAAATCTTATCGCTTTCCCACACTTGTCGCTTACGCATTCAAAGATAATATGAAATTAATCTAGGACGGCAAATGATTTCCAATAAATAAAGGGTAATCTCTCGCTCGCACCCAACTCTCGTTAGGGTGAACTAACTAATGTGGTCACCTTTAGCAACAAGTTTCTTTTTAAGCACATAGAATGTTTTAATGAATTTGGAACAATATTCGAAGGCGAACCCTCGATGAAATCGAGTTTCCTATCGTGGTTTCCATGTCCATTTCTCAAATTACGAGAAGAGGACAGAATCCCATCCTCCATTTCAACAATCTCATATTCTACTCTTTTCAAACATTTCCTTCTTCGTTTTTTTTTAATCAAAAGATGAAACAAGTATATAGGTGACCACAATGTTAACACTCCCCCTAACATTAGCCGGACAAATCACATCAATTCTCCTCTATTCATTTTCTATCAATCACAATCTAGTCAATTCACATTAGCATTGAATCATATATCACCAAAAGTTTGGAAATTAAAAGCAGTTTGACCAATACTACGAGCTTAGGTGCACAAATCGTAATCCTAACTTACTGATATACGATACTTGATTCTAAGAAATCAAAACAAGCATAGATGCACATCACCAAGCATACAAATAGATAAGGTACGCACACAAACCGAATAATCACCCCCATGTTTTAATCGAGCATCGTCCCCTGCTCCAAACATTAATAATACAAAAGGCCATAGAGGATGATACTTCCACGATAATGAGCGAGTGTGCTTGTTGTAGAGTTGGAGCATCACGACTTCACCACACGGATTACAAAATCCTTAACTCAAAATGATAAACGCGAAACCTACACCACGTAAAACCAAAACAAAACGAAAACACAAACAAAAGAAAACCAAAATAAAACAAGAACAAAACGAAACAAACGTGGGTTGCCTCCCTGAGCGCTAGTTTTAACGTCGCCGGCCGACCATTGATTACTCATTTTGTTGAATTTTGTCGAGCGAGAAGCTTCGCTCCGACTCTCATTATCCAACGCGCCTCTGCTAGGCGATAACCATATTCCGGAGAATAAGGTGGCGGCTCTTTCCACTTATCCTCGACTTGTACTTCACCCCGATCCTTCTTACACTTAGCCTGGGTGTGGGGTGGTCTTACTCTCAACTTCTTCCTTAGGCATCTTCTCGCAAGACCTTATACTCGTCCAAGCATCGAGTGCAATAATAGAAAACATGATGCGAGAGTAGAAACAATAGAATTATCACTGTACTACTAGCATGAAATGTCTCCGCTGCTCCCAAAACCGCTGCTTATCAATCCTTTAGTGAAATCAATTTGGGTATTTGTTGTAGCCATAAATGGTCTACCTAACAACAACGGATGCCCACTCTCATGTTTTCCATCTCTTCTCCCATATCAATTACAACAAAATCAAGCGAGACCAAGAGGTTACCCATTCTTATTAAAACATCTTCTATCACACCTTCGGTAACTAATAGTTCCTCGCCTAATTCTAATCGCATGCTAGTTTGTTTTAACTCCCAAGTTTCAATGAGTTAAACAGAGAAAGGACATTAAATTAATCCCGCACCCAAATCAAGCATCCCGAGGCGATTTTCCATTACCAAAAGTAGCGTTAAGAGTAAAGCTACCGGATCGCTTTGCCTTGGTTTAGGTTGGTGCGAATGGGCTTCTTCTTCTTCTCGCCTACCACCTTCTTCATATTCCCATCTCCTTCTTTTCGACTATCAAACGGCTCTTTAAATGGAAATTGGCTCATAAACTCTGCGAGGCTATTCTTCTTCTACTCCGATCTCTTCATCGCCTCGCACTTTTCGCTCTCACTTCCATAAGCGATGAATACCTTGCATGTCCGATTAGCTGAAACTTCCCTTTGATCTCGTCGTGCTAATTGCTCAGCAGTTCCCACCATCCGTCCCACTTGAGTTGCCAATCGTCCCACTTGAGTCTCCACTCTTTGATAGATGCCTCAAGGATTCAAATCTCAAAGTGCTTGCTTGACAAAAGTATTAAGAGAATCCTCAAGCGATGGTTTATTGGGGACCTCAAGTTGTTGCCGAGGTTGTTTATCGAATGGGCACCCCGACTTGATCCCCTGATTCTGACTCCAAGAGAAATTAGGGTGATCTCTCCAACCGGGATTGTAAGAATTTGAGTAGGGTCATGTTTGGGCCTCGACGGATACCCTTGCCGATTTCCTCTTTGGTACCCTTTGTGAAACCCTCAGCATAGCATCGACTTGCACTTCTTCATATGCCATCTCACCGATTCTTTAGCACATGTTAGCTCCATGCCCCGCTTCTCCACAAATTCCAAAAGTTTCCATCGACATCGCTTGTTGCTTCTGGAATGGAGGAGATTTCTGAGGTTCGCTTGTTCTCAATAGCTGCACTTGGCGAGTGAGATCCGCCATTCTCGTGTCACTTCATAGTTGGGCGTAATCTCTTTGTCTTTGCAATGTGTCTTCGCCCCACACTTCTCCTTTGTGAGTTCGCAGCTAGCGCCTCAAAATCTCGCTAACATCACCAAAGAAGATAGTTTCCAATGTCTCTCCACCGCATTATCAATCATGTATTGATAATCCATCGTCATCCATCATAGAAAACCGATTGAGGAGCTCACCGGGTAGTGGTGATGCGGACATTCTTCTTTGTAACGACTTAAACCGATCTCATGCCTCATGCGAGGTTCTCCAACCATCTCGCTTGAAGGTAGCTATCCGAGCCCTCGCCTTGTGTCTTCCGTTCGAGTAGTACTTTCCCATGAATTTATCATACACGGCCAACTCGTCGCTGAACCGGCTATAGAGACATTAACCAAGTCTTGGCTCTATCTTTCGGTGTAGGAAAACACCTCATTCTCGTAGTATCTTCTCGTAAGCCCGCTCGGTGGAAAAGTGTGAACCATCGCACAGAACTCTCGGATGAAGTTCAAGCATCCTCGCTAGCATCCCATAGAACGACGGAAGCAGTTGAAGTGGACGGGCTTCAACTCATAGTTACGGGCGGATCCTCGAGGACTATGCACGACGTTGTCACCCCAATGACGGGTCGAGCAAAATCACGCATCCTCGGTTTTCCTTCTTCATGGCCTCCTCCATTTTCTCGCCATTTCTTCCGCACAAACTCCTCACTTGGAGATTTACTCCCAACTCTCGTCTCGAATCGTCACGCACTTGCCTCACTTTCGGACAAGCTTTCTTCTTCGAGTTCGAAGATGAAATTCTCCAACCCCGTGAATGTTGTCGAACACCGTGCCAACTTCCTTTTGAGACTCGACGACCTAGCATACACAAACACAAGACAAGAAAACGGATTACGCGCTGTGGGAAGAATTAACCAAACAAAACAAAATAAACAAAAATAGAAGATAGAAGGAGAAAATAACACAATCAAAATGCCTAAAGCCTTCCCGCAGAATCCGCCAAAATTTATTTCGACCAAATTGTTCTACTTAGTCGCCGCAATAGCACGAGGTCCCTATAGCGTGGTAAGGTCGACCCAAGTCGAATCACTCGAGGAAGACTTAATGGGCTTATGATGTGTTACGATAAAAGCAATAAATCTAAATCCTAAACTTGATTGGGGGTGATGATTAACTAAGATAAACAGGAAATTAAACACGCAAACGATTCAACCAAGCGTTCAAGCAGTTCAATCGCACAGAATAATTCAAGAGTGTGAGATAAACTAGGTATTAGGTTCTTCGCCGATTAATCGATTTATTGCTTGATCAAGAAATCTACCTACTCATGCAATCTTCAAACCTCAATCCAAACACTCGACTTTCGTTCCGTGGATTAAACCTAGGTTATCAAATTTCACAAATACATACACTATTAGAGTACCCGTTTCCGGTAACCTCTAACCCAATTGATCCTTATGATGCAACGTATCTATCTCTTGATAATACACGAAACATACAAATTAAATAGTGATTAATCAATTACCAAATTCCTATCATGCACATATCTATCTCTCGATAATACACGAAACATAAATAATTCAATGGTGATCAAACACTCAACAATAAACCCGAGGCTTCAATTGGTATTCTCAATCAAACAAATCATCAATCAATCAATTTGAATCACCCAACCCTAGAAAAGAATCGCCTATGCTCATCTCACTGATCAAACAATTATAATCGATAGAAATCATTATTCAACAATTCAATGGAAGAAAGATCAAATAATTAATCCTTACAATCGTAATAGTCGTGATGAATCTCTTCAATCAAGTTCTCGAATCAATCCAAGGCAAAAGAAATTACAAGGAAAAGCAATCGATGACAATTCGCGTGAGAGTTCTCAAGAAACCGACGGAAAGAAAAGCGAATATGTAGATGTAGGGTTTCACGCGTTACAACTTATATATATATTCTCGAAAATTAACTCCCCACGGACGATCGCAGTCACGGACGCGAGGAGTTTCGGACGAAAGACTCAAGACCCCAATACGGACGGAGCTCGGCCGAACGCGCCAAGCTTCTGAGACACGCCCGGCGCGGATGGAGCTCGGCGCGACGCGCTAAGCTTCGAGACACGCCCAGCCGGACGCAAGTGGGGCGCCGGACGGAGGCGCGCTGCGCAAGGAAAATGGGCGCTGGTCAAGGCCGCCACCCAACACGGACGGAGCTGCTTTGCCCGAGGGAATGGCGCCGCCTTCCAGCGGATGGAGGGAGAGCGCGGCACGGGCACGCGCGCGGCGCGCGGGCGCTGGACGGCCGAGCACCACCCGCCATTCTTGGGAAATATTTAACCGCTGCTCGAGCACACGCGCGTGTGGCCGAGGCGCGGGGTTGCGCTACCGGGCGTGCGTGTGCGGTGTGGCCGAGGCGCGCGGCGGGGGCAAGCACGCACGCGCACGACTTAGTTGTTTTGCACCGCTCTCCTTCGATCAACTCCGATTTACAAACGGTTTTCGCCACGAACTCCCTCGAGAGACGCTCTTCATTATACTTGATCTTTTGGAAGATTCAATTCATCCTATTTTATGTCGTTTTTGTACAAAACATCAAAACGAGCGAAGTAAGTCCGAATCAATAAATATTAATCAAACAAACGGCATAACCAAGATAAACCACTGAAAATGACACACAAAACAATACCAAAAATCAGCACAAATTCATACTAAACATGAGGTACAATGCAAGTCACCTTATCCTTGGAGAATGTATGCTAGTGTTTTGCAAGGTGATAAGGCATTTGTAATCAAATCATATAATGGGAAACACACATGTCCTAGGGATATGAACAACAAGCTTGTATCTTCAAACTGGATATCCAAAAGGTATCTGAATGTTTTTAGAATGAGGCCCAACTTAACTGCATCAGAATTAAGGGCAGATATCCTAGAGAGATTTTCAACTAATGTGCCCAAAGATAGACTTTACAAAGCAAAACAGATTGCTTTGGAGCTTATTAGAGGTTCAGTTAAAGATCATTATACCTTACTTAGAAGGTATATTGCGAGTTAAGAAGGGTCGACATTGAAGGTAGATGTGAATTGTTGTTAAGTGAGGAAATGTATTTAAGGGTTTGTACATAGGGCATAGTGCACTGATAAAGGGCTTTAAGTTGGGATGTAGACATTTGATAGGCTTCGATGGTTGTTTTCTCAAGACTTATTTGGGTGGGATATTGATGTGTCTTGTTGGAAAGATGGAGATAATAGAATGTATCCAATTTCTCAGAGTGAGATTGAGAATGAGGAATGTTGGACTTGGTTTTGAAGAGTTTATTTTATGATCTTGGAATTACAAATGGTATAGGTGGACATTCATCTCGCATCAACAAAAGGTAATTGCAATAACAATTTTAAATTAAATTCGAATGCCAACCGTATACGACTAACCACTTGTAATCTTCGACAGGACTTGAAAATGTTGTGAGCAAATTGGCTCCACTTGTCGAACATAGAACTGTATGACATGTCTACATGAACCGGAAGAAACAACACGGTGGAAGTAATTTGCGAGAATTTTCGGAGAGTCGCTAAGAGCACAACCAAGGAAGAATACAAGAAAGTTCTTGAAGAGATGAAGGCGAGAGAATGTGCTAGCTTATCAGGACTTCACTGCGAGGGATGTTTCCAGATTCTGTAAGGCATTTATTCGTGTGAATACATGTAGTGACATGATAGATAACAACATAAGTGAGACCTTTAATGCGTATATCTTGAAATCTAGAGACAAGCATATAATTCACATGTTAGAGGAAATTAGAACTTCTCTAATGGTTAGGCAGGTTAAGAGGGTGGATGAAATCACAAAAACACAAGATAAAATCTGTCCTAATATTAGGATAAAGCTAGAGAGACTGAGAAAGTAGTAGCAACTGTGTTGCTTATCCAGCTTTGGGGGAAAAGTTTGAAATTCAACAAGAGGGTGATAAGTTTATCATTGACATGAAAAGTCAGAATTGCTCATGTAGGGTTTGGCAGTTGACTAGTATCCCTTGCATTCATGCAATATGTGCAATACAATTCATGCATAAAGATCCATCAGACTATGTGAATGATTTCTACACTATAAAGAAAGCTTTAGAGGCATACCGATTTGGTTTGGAACCATTGAATGGTGAGAAAATGTGACCTGAGGTTGAAGGTTTCAAAGTGCTGCCTCCTTCAACTAGAAAAATGCCCGGAAGACCTAAGAAAAAAAGAAGAAGAGCAGTTGAGGAAAAGGATCTCAAAAATCTTTACAGATCAAGAAGTTTGCCCTCATATGACTTGCCAAAATTGTCAACCACAAGGTCATAATTCCAGAGGATGTAAGAATCCTACAGTTGCAAAACCAAACACTGAGAAGGTATAAAGTTCTATTTTGCATTGTTTTTTTATTAAGCTTTTAACGCAATTATTATTCTTCTTCTTCTTCTTCTTCTTCTTCTTCTTCTTCTTCTTCTTCTTCTTCTTCTTCTTCTTCTTATCTAGAGAAAAAGAGGAAGGCCAAGGAAAGATAAAGCTCCACCTCAAGCTTCATCCATGGGCAGCCAAGCTTCTCAAATTGCTAGAGAAAAAAACTTTTGTCAAAAAGGTGCAGGAGTCTATATAAGTGAAGGAACTGGAAATATTTACTATCATGTAAGTTTCATATAAATTTGTAAGGTATATAAATCTGTGTATTTTTAGCTCTAATGTATTTTTATTTAATCCTTGTAGATGCCTGCTCAAAGGAAGGTCACACAAGTCAAGAGAATGCAACAAAACAAGCATGGTGCTTCTACTTCAAATTCTCAAAGAAGTTCTGTAGTTGAAGGCAATTCAACACAAGAGAGTATTGCTCCTAATGTGAATTAGCCTAGCATTCGAGCTCAAAGTTCTGTTCTGTATTTTGTTCAAACTTGATTATCTTTTGTGAACTCAAACTTAGCATTTGAGTTCTTTTATCAACTGATCATAGGAGTTCAAACTTGATTATCTTTTGTGAACTCAAAGTTCTGTTCTGCAATGAAATGTCCATTTCTTTTAGATTGCTCTATTTCAATTTCGTGTGTAATTTTGAAATGAATACTAATATAACACTGTTTAAACAAAAACTCAACCTTGGACATTCATAAACTTGAAAATAAATATATAGATTCACCATGAACATTTGGATGCAAATATCATTCCAAATCATCCAAATTCAAATACATCAACCATTCATCAAAGTTTGTAGATAACACTAACAACAAATCATCCAAATTCAAATACATCAACCAAATCCAAAATAGAACAATACAGCCTTCGATTCTAACATACATCAAAAACCTAAGTTTGTAGAACACTAACAACAAACATCAATAGAACAAAGACAAATGCAAAATACATAAACCTAATTTTGTATTCCATATTTTTTAGGCTCAATTCCATAGTTTTAGTAAGGGATAACAAATCGCCATGCTCATCGGAAGCTTTTTCTTCTTCTTTCTTGTTATCTGCCTCAAAATCGAACCTGCTGTAAATCGCACCTTGCTTAATCAAAGCATTATCCATTTTTGCCTTAATTTTTTGAAAACATAGCTTGTAGTGTGGCGTGAGCTCCGGATCAATCCACTCCCAAAATCCGCAGTCATCCCACTACATACATACATACAAATAATCGAAGGTATGAATAGCATGGAAAGACCTAACACAGTAAATTCAATGAAAAAATTCTTACGGCTCTACGACGACAAAAACAATATCTTCTCTCTGGATTCTTATCGGTGTGTGAAGTCTTCACGATAGCACGATTTGATGGTGGCAAACTTGATAGAAATCGGCGACTCTTCCATTCGATGATGTTCCCAGAACTTGTCGCCATGGAGGGGGGGTTCTCAATTGCTCGCTTAACTCCAAATTGCAAACCAACTTGTCGAAAATTTACAGCAAATTGCCAACAAGCATTAAAGAACAAGAAGAAAAGAGAGAGAATGGAGAAGATTCAGATGAGAAATTAGGGATTTTTGGGATTTCTCCATCCACTTGGATATTTGTAATCTTCTCCATCCAGCTCGACATCAAAGTTTAACACGTAAGTGAAAATTGAGTCGAAGTCAGCTTCAATCGGGCTGAATTGGAACGCATGGGAAATATTAGAAAAATTGAAAGTTTGTGTATTTGAATTCAAATTTCAAAGTTCATGATATAAACCAGAATAGTATAAAAGTTCGTGGATTTTAACGCTAATAACCCTATAAAATAAACATAAATAGTGAAGTAAAGTGATTCCCGTCGAAACTTTAACGCATTAAAAACTAGTACAGTACAAATAATCAAATTCAGCAAATGGTCTTATAGGGTTACTACCATTTTTATTTTTATTTTTATTTCTTGAAAAATGAGGACTATATCTGCATCATCATAGTCCATAGAAGTGGGACAAGGGTTAAATTACCAAATTAACGTTACGTTACAAAAATAACATTAACCTCACATGAGGATTTATCAAACTACACAGAACCTTAAAGTTTGATAAAAACTTTGATAAAGTTCAACGGCAAGCCTAAATGAACACTAAGCGTGTGTCAAAACTAAATCATGTTGTTATTTTTCCTTAATTCTCAAATAAAAACGACCTATAACTATAGTGCACAATTCTTTTATATCTTTATCTTTTTTCCTCCAACAACACAAATATTATTATGTTCTCTCATACAAACTTATAAAGAGCATTACATTTGAATACCCACTTTTCCTATCTTCTCTACATTCCATATCTATTTCTAAAAAACATCTACACTTCATACCATGCACTATTTAAAATATTATATTATAATCCATTCACTATTAAAATCCCATAATTTTGACTTTTATACATGGTTAAGCTATTTCCATTCCAAATTTGCCATTCCAAGGATTAGCTTAACTATGCATATGTATTTCTTTGTGTAGTATTTTGCTTAAGTATTGAAAATCTCGTAATTGTATATGTTATATATCGGCTGGAAACCTCTCTCGTGCCAATGCTAACATAGTTAGTAGGTCTGTGAGGTGTAACAACGCCACGTACAAGTATATTAGTTGGAGATTTTTGACAACTGATCCTATGCTTCTAAATGGTATCAGAGCCTGGTTTTATTAAGGAAATATAAAATATTTAATTTATAATTTGTTATCCTAACGGAGGAGACTCCAAGGAAAATAATGGATCCGGACATTTGTCCGAGATGCGAAGCATACAGGATTTGTTTCCAAGAATTGGAAACTAAACAAGACTGTTTAAGCGGATTGCTTGGATCTTATGAAATGATGTTTTAACAAAGCGTTCAAACCAACCAGAGACCAGGAGTCTTTCGAATGAACTACCAGGACATGCGGGAGACAGAAGAAAGACTCATAAATGAACGCCCAACTCCAGGAGAGATTGAGAATTATCCAGAGGAGTACCCATCCACCCCATGATTGATGGAGACAAAAAAAAAAAAAAGCAATATCTGTTTTAAAGAAATTTCATCGGATTTCTCAAATTTGACGGAATTAAGGAAAATCCAGAAGACGGTGCAATATTAAGACAACTGTCTATATGGTGTTCCACATAAGTTAAGCAGGATATCCATGCAGCAGAAGAAAATTCTCACCCTTTTGCGGAATATCCACATAAAGATTGATGTCCTTGACGAGATGCAGGCCATAGACTGGCCAAGAAATCTACAGATGGAACCAAGTTCTCATCCATAGGGACAGTCGACGATAAAGCTCGATCCAAAATAATAATATGACTCTTGAAAAATGAATAACCTTGAAAGAGTAGGATTGAACGAGTTGCAAGAGTTAGCAGAATCATTTGCTAACCTAAATATGGTGGATCTGAAGATGAACTATGACAATCCAAAGGAGTCCAAAGGAGGAGCCACAGATCCCACCACAAGGAGTACCACCTATTGATCCAATGAGATCAAGAGGTTAATATGAATCTGGCCAATGATCTGATGCAGAGTTTGAAATAGAACAAGCCAGAATCAGAAGAAGGAGGCAAAGAATGCAAGAGACCCCTATCGAAAAAGCCACCCAAGAGCCTATTCATCCCTATGGATTGACGCTCAATCTCGATGAAGTTAGCTTTAAAGATCGAGAAAATATCATAGATGAATGGTAGCATCAATGGTTGTTGCATCCGTAGCACTAGAACTTGATAAACTCAATTTTGGTAAGATTCTTAAAGCCAATTTAGCAGGAGTAGTCAATCAATATTGGGAATAATGCCCAGTTGAACGAAAGCAGGATATACTAATGTTCGAATTCTTCGAGGACGCAGTAAAAGGCATGGCAGATACCTTCAAAGTTCATTTCCTTGGAGAATGATATTTTATACAATCTAAAACTGGTGGTCTTGGAGCAAGGAACACTCACAAAATTTCTCCAACTCTTTACTAAGTATCAACATCTTAGAATGGTCAATGAAGATGTTGTAAGAGAGTTGTTCTTCCTGAAGTTTCCCAGTCCATGGAGGGAAATGTTTATCAGAGATTACAAACTAGGAGCATTTACTGATAGTGTCTCAAGGAGAATGTCTTATGTCCACAAGAAGCTGTCAGAGTGAGTCAACAAGCAATCACTCAAAGAAATCTCAAGAAATTGAGAAAGATTAACAAAATCAGCCTCGTTGATCTGTGATATGATAGATCTTCCAATAGAAATCACAGAAGAACGTTCATATCAATCTAGAAGAAAGAAGAACATGTTCCAACCCTATAACAAGAGAATGAGAGAAAAAAGAAGTTCTTGGAGGCCAAGGACGATGTGGTCACGATAGAAATCAAGATGTTAAAAATCTGAACAAATGAGCGGTCCAGTAAAGAGACGATGTCAAGCTCAAGGATCCAGTTCTTGCGAGCAAACATCGACGAATAAAACTTTCAAACGAGCTCATACTAGAGCTAATGAAAGTTTCAAAAATTGCAACTACTGGACGTGAGGTGCAAAATGGCATAATTCCATAAATTTTCCACAAAACGAGCAAAGGAGAATGCGAAAATTAAGTTCACATCGACATCAAGATGCCAGATACTACCGTGAATTGGAATAAGTATACCAATTCGAAGATATACCCTTAGATGAGAGTATATACGGATAAGAAGAAGTCTTCAGTGGAGAACAAGAATATGATGGATACTTAGAATCAGCTGAAGGAGAGGCACGCCATCGTGAGAATCAAGATGAGTTAGGTCATACTAGCTAAACCATCATGTCATAAAAATGATGAACATGATAATGAATAAAACCCTGAGTATACAAAAATATCAAGGGTTTTCAGCAGAATGAAATATAGACCATGTTCTAAGGAACTTGAGTCTAGTCAAGAGGAGACACATTGTTGTCTATGGAGTCACAATGTGCGAGATGTCGCTTCCATCCCAGTATTTAAATCAAGTGGAGATGCAACTGATACCATCAAATGATATCAGGGAAGATCTTCAAAGTATGAAGTCATAAGTCACTAATACGATAGAATTGATTCATATTGGAGTAATCCAATTGGTGATCAAATCGGCACTCTACCTAGGTACAGATGCATCAATTGATATCGCAATCTACGATAAAAGGATACTGAATCATGCTGATTCAGTAATGAGAACTATTTCAGGGAATCTATGTGCAAAAATAGATTATAGCAATCTTTTATTCAAGATTTCATATAATATCAAAGATCTCGGTTTCAGCAGAGCCCTGATGCTTTATCAGGACTTCAAGATAATGGATTTGGTGGAAAAAATGAACATACCCTATTTAATCACTTACAATGTGTCTTATGCTCTTTCAAACTCCCACCATACAGAGTTATATTTGGGGAAGAAGTTTATCGAGATACCAGATATTTTCAAGAAGGTGGCCAAAGTAAGTTGCCTAGATCGGGTGGAAATTCCACCTATAAGATAGACAAACATCCAGATCAGCAATAAATCGATACTACTGTACGGTGATAGCCAAAGATTTGGAATCTCAAGATTATTATTTCAAAGAGATATGGTCATCTCTCAACCATACGAAAGGATTTTTTTCTCAGACGTATGAGAGGAGATCTATCAGAGATATTCAACCGTAGGCGATCAAAGTAGTAGCCCAGCTCGAATATCTACAAGGATGGCGGGGAATCACAGTATTGACACGACAAGAGAAAAAATATACTACCCTTGCACGGTGTTATGCGATAAAGAATTCAGGGTCCAACGTCTATCAATGAACCTTGGATATCAGAGGCTTTCAAATAGTCATTACAGGACGATCGAGAAATGAAAATCCTAATCCTAGGATGAAAATTCCTCGATAGGTGCAAACCATGGGGAATAACAACCGATGGAATGGTGACAATTAGCGGAAGAAAATTGCTGATTGAATGACATGTCCATTCCCAATATACATCTCAATTGGAATGTTATACGAGAAATATAAAACAAAGTATTTTACTGCTTATGTCGATTCAGGTACAGGGATCTGCATAGCAAAGAAGGGGGTTTTTCCAGCAGATGTGGATGAAAATCTACCTTAGATTGCTGGAAGAGATTTCCCAAAGAAAAGTTTGCTCTTATCCAAATGAGTAAGGCAGACAAAAATCTTGATAGGTGGAGCAGGTCAAACACCTTGGTACAAGGTCCAGACTCCACCGATATATTTCATGATACCGGAGTTGATATTATGTTGGGAAAAATATCCTTCAGATGTTCAAAAAGTTCATGCAGGACAATAAAATGAGACGCTTGGTGTTCACAACCAATTGTGACCACAAAATCATTGTTCAGAGACTGCAAGAGGCATTTAACCGACAAATGCCAATCAGATTTCGTAGCAAATATGGTGATGAAGAAAAAATTCGATAGCCATAGATGAAGGATCAAAGGCGGTTCAACGAGGCATTGCTGAGTTGTAGGATCGTAGAACTGTCCGAGGATCTTGATGATGAGGAGATCCAAATCCTCAAATCATCTCTAATATCTAGCCAGGACATTGGAGAAGGAGTAAGTGTTGCTCTAGATGTCAAAAGAAAAATCTTAAGTTGTTACAATGAGGATCCTTTGGCATGGTGGAACATGAACCAACTCGAAGCAAATCTGAAGATTAAACCAGGCAAAGAATTTGAGTTCGTTAGATTCAGACCTATCCTGATGAACCTCATGGATCAAAAGATATGAGGCAGATAATCAAGGAACACCTTGATTTGAAGTTGATCGAACCAGGGAACTCACCATACAGCAGTCCCGAATTTCTGGTAAGAAATTATGGGGAGGTCAAAAGAGGTAAACCCATATTGGTTATTAATTATAAATGTATTAATGATATTCTGGAGTTTGACGGATATTTTATCCCGAATAGAGAACACCTTATAAACTGCATTAGAAATGCTAAGGTTTTCTCTAAGTTTGATTGCAAGTCAGTTTTTTACTAGATTCGCATGGAGGAAGGGTGTAAGAAGTTTACATACTAGATTCGCATGGAGGAATGGAGTAAGAAGTTTATAGTCTTCTCTACTCCGCAATGGCACTACATTTGGAATGTGATGCCTATGAGGTTGGCTAATGCACCCAGATATTCCAGAGAAAGATGAATAATCTTTTTGAAGATTATTTCTCATTTATGTTTATCTTTATTGATGACATTTTTATAATGTTAAAAAATATGGATGAACATGTCAGGCGTTTGGAGATTTTTGCAGATATCTATCAAAAGAAAATGATTGGTACTGTCTGAGAAAAATGCAGTCATTACTACCCGAAAGATCGAGTTTTTGGGTATTGAGATCGATGAGACGAGAATCATTCTGCAAGATCACATTGTGTAGGAGGTGCATAACTTCCGAGAAGATCTCAAGTAGAAAAAACAACTTCAAAGCTTTTTGGGAGTTGTTAACTTTGCAG
The DNA here is from genome assembly GCA_036937905.1 of Salvia rosmarinus. Lineage (NCBI taxonomy): Eukaryota > Viridiplantae > Streptophyta > Magnoliopsida > Lamiales > Lamiaceae > Salvia > Salvia rosmarinus. The sequence continues at coordinate 50,200 of JAODLM010000251.1, forward strand.
GGATGTTCATCAAAGACCTTGTAAAACAAAGGAAAGTCTTTAGTCCATTGCTAAATAAAGATGTTCCCTTCATCTGGACAGATGAACGTCATGAAGGAATGAAGAAGTTAAATGAGGTTTGAAAAACCCTCCCAAAGTTTTTGATACCACAGGATGAAGATGCCTTAGTCCTGTACACAGAATCGAGTGATAATTGGTGGATCGCATTGCTTACGAAGAGCACCCCACTAGAAGAGGAACCATGTAGATACTGTAGCGGTCACTTCAGCGAGAAAAATATTGTGCGGTGACACATCAATGAAAAACAATTCTATGCAGTCATACATGCTTTTAAAAAATGGCATACTTGCAAAGAACTTTACTCTAAAAGTTGACAACATCCAAGTTAAAGTTTTTTTAGTAAATAAGGTTGAATCTAAGCCCGAGAATGCTAGATTATTAAGATGGCACGCTGAATGTCAGTATTATATTTATGATATTATCGTTCTTAAATCTCATGAAATATTCTTGCAGATTTTCTAACAAGAGATGGAGCCAAAGGAGAATAGGAGATTGACTCTATCATCATAGCCCAAAGGCAACTCCGAGTGAACTTGGAATTACTCTTGAGGGACTGGGGTGACTGTGTTCTTCATGCCAAAAAAGCAGGAAGACTTCAAGATTGGGATGTGACTAATGTCACAGACCGGATACGAGTTTGTATACATAACCCGAGTTCGCCCAACTGCTACACACCACCCATCGCCGCTATCACCAATAAAAATGAGTTATTTCCCATACAAGACGGTATACATGTAGCAAGGGATTCAAGTACCCTTAACACGAGTTCTAAGTTGGTGGATTCTTCGAAATCGTCGGTCCAAGAAAAAGATAATGACCAGGTGTCACAACCTGAAACATCATGTCAACCCAACACCTCTAGGGTTAAAAGGAAGAGATCAATCTTAGGCCAATGACCGATAAATCTAAGGCTGATACTAACGTTTTAGATATTTTTCATTCTTGGCAGGCTTATCAGTCCAACTGGGAGAAATTACAAACGAGAAAAGGAATCAACCCTAATCACAACAGGTTGATGTCTCAGGAAAATATCCTCGAGTCTGGATGTTCACCGGATCCAATCCACAGGATGTCAAGCAATGGTTCGATTTTGGGGCTTTAGCCTCAGTCTATACTATTGCACCAGTGTTTATCAAGATCAAGGGTATATCCAAGTGGATCCAAGAGGCGGTACATGATTATTGGGTAAATAACCCAGGACTTAGTTGAGGGAAAGTTTTAGAGCTGTACTTCATCAGCGCTGCTCCAGAACTAGTCAGAAAAGAAAGTCACGAAGCATTCCACTATTGATGGCTTTGACGACCAGATACAATGGCCTTAAACAACATCAAGGCCCCTTCATCGGAAATCTCATTGGTCATCATGTTCTCCGAGGACCAGATCACAATGAGACGAGCATGGGGTTTATGGGTCTATCTCACGGAGATGGACAAAGTCAAGTTCTCATTCAAATTCTTCTAGAATTCAAAGAATGAGACATTCCTATTAAACACCATGACAGGAAAAACAACGAGCTTCATGGAAAGCTTCTTCGAGAAGAAGATGACATTACTCTGGAAAACAAGATCGTGACGAGCAAATAAATTCCGAGCAAATTTTGCAAAACTCACCGTAATTATGCAATATGGCTCACTTTAGGCACTGGACATCAATGGTTTGCTCAGACTGTCCAAGCAAGAAGGAACCAGAGTTCGGGAAAAGATTCTTGTTGAAACAAGACAAGAAGAATTTTCGAGCGGATGAGTGTTCAACCTAAATTACACCTCTGGGTTCTCGGAATAGTACGAGACCTATGTAGTGTGGTAAGGTCTACCCAAGTCGTATCTCTCGAGTAAGACTTGCAGGGCTTATATTTCGTGTAAAAATAAACAATAAAGGAAATTATACGTCCTAACATAAAGGGGGTTTTGTCACAAAGACTTTGAAAAGCATAAAATAAGACAAATAAAGATGAAAAAGAGAACGCGTAGGCAAACACAAATAATTTGATTGGATTTAAGGACTAGGGCTTCGGGGTTCTCTCCTCGTGTATCAATTAATCACATATCATCATGCATAATAAGAATAAAACGATTCTATCATTCAAAACCCAACCTAAGCTCACATTCCCGGATATGTATTCAATTAATCAATTATTCAATCCCAACAACGAATCACTCATTTTCGCTAAGATTCACTCTGATTAAATCCCAAATCCAATATTGAAATAGCCTTTCGATCTGAATCAACATCCAAGAATAATTAAAAAAGTGATCATTCATTTAATCGTAAGTAAAACAAATTGAATCGGATAAATATGTTCAAGACGATATGCAATTCATCAATACACGATTTGATTCCCCCTAACCCTAGATGGGGATTTAGTTTACCAACATAATCCCACAATTCATACACATAATAGGCAAGAATTATTCATCCCAAAAACTAAAGAGAAAGAAAAGAATTCTTACTAATTTCAATGATGAATCTGTAATCCAATGTTGTTACAAGTGTAGATGTAGTGAAATCAATCATTTTCCAATGAAGAATTTGAGAGAAGATAAGCTAGGGTTCGTGGGATGTGTATGTAGAATGAAGAATGTGTGAAAAATGAGAGAAAAACGTCCACCGTCCCGCTCAACGTCGGTTTCGAGCCCAGCGCCCGCTGGGCTCTTCTCTATTTCTCGAGAAAAATGGCACGCCCCACGTCGGTTTTGCTCCGTCCGGTGCTGAGGTACTCTCCCTGGACGCACATGATAAATCATGCCCAATGCTTGTTTCGCTCCGTCCGGTGTTGTGGTGCACTCAGTGGTCGCTCGACTTCATCATGGCCCAGTGTCACCGACTTCGTCAAGTCCGACGTTGGGGTATGTTTTATGTCTCGCCAAATGAAGACACACCCAGCGCCGGCTTCGTCGAGTCCGGTGCTGACGTGTGCTCTCTGTTTCCCCAACAATGTTTCACCCAGCACCGGCTTTGCCGAGTCCGGTGTTGGGGTGTGTCTATTTTTCTCCAATGTCAGCTCGAAGGCACACCCAGTGCCGGCTACGCCGAGTCCGGCGCTGGGTGCGCTTTTGTCTTCAAATGCTTCAAACAAGCTCAAAACCTGTAAAAATCGAAAATTAACTTAATTCTATTGAAAGATATTCTAAAATTATGAAAATATGCATCAATTTAACGACAATGACTCAAGAAAAACACAACAAAAACATGCAAAAAAGGAGCATGAAGAGCATCGGGTTCCTCAGAAAAGGACCCCTTGGACACCTCCAAAAAGTAAGGTGACCGACAAAGAAAAGAGAATCATGTGACTCAAAGGCTGAAGATTACCTACCAAAAAGAATATGACATGGGTGAGTAAATTAATAGGAAGATCCCCACTAAGGAAAAGATAGTGGGAAATTAATACAGACTCCACTCTCTCGCAAAGGATAAAAGCTTCAGCAAAAGAAAATGGAGTATACGAAGGAGCCATCAACAAAAGTAGATGGCCCAATAACATGTGAAGACGCGGGAATCTCACACTCTCCACCACAAACCAAATGTGGACAGGAGACAAGGGACCCAACGTCCACATGCAAGCAAGTTGTCACATTATAAGCATCAGAGACAATAATTCAACAAGGATAGAGGGCATCATACCTCTATATAAGAAAGAGAATAAAGAAGCTTGGATCATCGACCATCATCCAAGTTTCCTTCAAACAAAAGAAAATAATTCTCTCTGTAATAGTTTTTCAGTTTGAGTTTCTTTTCAAGTTTTCTTTTTTCTTTTTAAGTTTTTAGTTTTGTATGCACATAGTGTACCCAGCTACCATAGGTAGCTAAACAAGTTTATCTCATCATAAAAGGAGATACACGTATGTATTGAGTATTTTATAATTCCTCAATAAAAGTTGAAGGCTTTCGCTCCACCATTCCGGTATCCTTTAGAAGTTATCTTTCATAGAAATCGACTAAGTATCTTACGCCCCGAATAGAAATAGACAAGGGCTGTGCTAAGTGTTGCCGAAGGAGTTCCAACAGAGAGAAGTTCATGGATTGTGATCACGTGGTTGGTAGAAGCCCGAAGATAACTTAAAGCCCGTAAAAATTCAGTGACCTGAAGGAATAGTACCCGACAACATATTGGTCAAAAAGGTATGAAGTCAAATACTCTATTGATAATTTTTATTTGTTATACGGAAGCATGTTGGGCCAGATTGTTAAGCATGTTTAATCTCCACTGATTGTGTAGATTTATTTAAATAAATAGTATATAAAGAAATGCAAAAGAAAGGTTAAAATAGTGGAATAGTGTAATAAATAGTGAGTGGAATAGTAAATAGGTATGTAGTGTAAATATTTTTGAAAAATAAGTATAGAAGGTAGATATTACGAGAATTGTAAATATTTTGATAGTATTCCCAACTCATAACCGTGATCAATAGTTTCTTACCATTTCCATCTTTTACACACTACAACTTCGACTAATAAAATGTATTTCACGCTTAAAAAGTGTATTGAAAAATATTATTAAATAAAGTCTCCACAAATAAATGTAATCTAAAATAATTTCGATTCCAAATCAAATTTAGGATATATTAGGTGTATATATTTAATATTACTTTCTCGACCCACAAAATTCCAAATATCTCAAGTTGCTCAGTTTTGTAACTGTTATTTTCAGTTAAGACCCACTTGTTTTAACTCTCTCTCTCCGTCGCCCTATTTCCCTCAAACAACCCTCGGATTCTCATTGTTGAGGGTTTTCTCTCTCTTCACCGTCTCAAAGTAAAATCCTTAATGATTTTTCTCTAATTATTTTATGCTACTTCTTTGATTTTTGCTTTTTCTATTGTTACTCAGGTTTTTTTTTTCTTTTTTTTTCTGGATTGAGCCTGCTTGCTGGAAGAGTTTGAAGCGTACGGTACGAATTTCGATATTTCAAACCTAAATTCAAGAACCCCCGGCTTGATATATATGTTTTTTTGAGTGGGCGAGTTTTGAGTTCAAATTCTTGATTTATCTGCGTGCTGCTATTAATCTTGAATTTTTTTTGGAGAGTCGGGTTAGAGGGCTAGAAGCTGGAGATGGTGAATTCGTCGAGCTGGATGCGTTTCTGTGTCTGTTTGCAAATTGTTGGTGTTAATGATTTAAGAACGCATCTTGAGATTTTAGCTGGACGTTTATCTGTTGATGTTTTTCCTTGGTTGTCATTGTGTTTATTATTAGGGCTATTACTGTAGCTTTTTGCCTCCCTAGCTTGTATGAGTGAACTATTCCATTGGATAAAATGAAGCAATAGGGTAATCTCGAACAAAAGGGAATTTTGGAAGTGATCTGTCAAATGTGGAAGGTACTCTAGTTTCCATCTTGTTACAATACTTTTTGCCCTTCCTTTTTGCCTCACAGCATTCCAGAATAAAAGCTTGGTTGCTGCCCCTGTTCCCGACCCTCAGTCGTACCAAATAGACTCTAACCCTCGGTCTCACAATTTCTGCTCTGTAATTTTCCTTAAGTTGAACTAAGTTTCTGCTTCAATGTACTAGTTGAACTATGGTACTCTCACTTTCAGCTGTTTGGCCTTTTCCTTAAGTTGAACTAAGTTTCAGCATCTATGTAGTATGTGCCAGTTTGAAACAGGACCATTAATCTTCATAACAGGATAACGATGTCTTTGTTACCCTGAAAAACTCAGTAGTATATTTGGTTTTGAATTGTCCTGTGCCTAACATTGAAATTATATGACAATTCATTGTAAACTACAGCCTTTTCTGTTGGGTAACCAAGAATTCTATTGTTTTATTACTTTTAGTACCATAATTAACTAGTCACATGCCAATGGACTTACATTTAATGTCGTATTAGCCATTACCACCATGAACCAAAGACAGGACAGGCTAAGTAGCTGATATTACTATAGTAAGTTTAACACGATTGTATCTCTTTTGGCATTCATATTCCTATTTATGAGATCTTTGCAGTGTGCAATCAAAATTGCAACTTGTGTTCTTTCTATGAGCTTGATTTTTCCAATAGACCCTGGAAAAACCTTCTTGTTTCGCTTTTCTGGAATATCTGTTGCTTCCTGCGAGTGAATCTTTGTTAGTTTCCTGTTAATAACGATAATTTGTATACTCTTATTATTTTTAATATAGTTTCGGTGTTATGTCATGTCACAGTTACTGTATGCATAGCCAGCCATGTTCGCACCAGACCTACTTTGGACAATACCGAGCAAGATTCTTGTGAATAAAATGCACTGAGCCTTTGGACTTTAAATAATTGCCATTTGATCTTGGCATTGGCTCTTTAAATTGTTTATTTTGATTTAATCAAACTATTAATTGCCATCCTCCTAAGGAAATGATGTGTTTTCCTCAGGTTATGTCCTAAACAAGTTGAGGACTTTTGTTACTCTGCTCACTGTTATTCATATGTACTCGATTGCGCTTGTTTTGCAGTTACCATGATTCTATAAGAAATTAATGGTCCCCCCAGATTCATTAGTGCCCCAACACCTGCTGTTTGCTTTCTTTATATTTCTTGGATTTTAATCTGCTTAAAATTGTTGCAGGCACTTCAGGGCATAAATAGTTATGGGTGATGAAAATTTTAATGAGACGATCCTGACTGAGAAACTGTCTAAACTCAACAGTTCTCAGCAAAGCATTGAGTGTATCCTTTTTTACCAAAATTCATAATTTGGTTTTTTAGTTAAGGTATTGTAGCATTACTGGTTGGACGGTTTACTCTCTTTAGGTTTGTAAACTTTCATTTTTGTGTGATTTAAGTTGTTATAGTCATATGTAATGGGATCAATATCTGTTTGTCCGCATGTAGCAACACTTGTTCTCTAAGGATATAGTATATGTTTCATTTTTCTATTACTTGTAACATAACATGGAAGTTAACCAGTGTTACCAATTTCTTTTGCCTTACTCAGAGATTTATCACTGGTTTGCAATAACTGCATGTAGACAAGCTTGGCGTGGTTCAGTTTTTTATTCTTGTAACAGGAAGGTGAACCGGTATTTTCATTTTATCGTGCCTTATGCAATGTGTATTACTGTTTCACAATAACTGCAGCATGTAGACTTATCTTATCTCACTCACCAGAAACCTTCATATATCCAGAACACACAGTGAGCCAGTGTTTTTGATTTATTTTCTCTTGACTGAGTTTAATGTGCATATCTTTTATACTGTAACATGTGGTGTGCCTGATGAGTTCCCTTGGATGGCAGCTGCCTGTTCAAGAAACACAATCAACTTCAAAAATTTATCTACTCATAACTCATGATAAAATCTTGTAAGATAAACGATGCATATGCATACTTTGTTAACTTGAAGTTAAATAATTGTCTGCTTTTTTAGAAGGAACTCAAAGATATGAAGCATCATATACATGATAGTGGGACCTGTTTTTAATTGATGAATTCGAAAAAAATAAAGGAGAACTTGCTTCAGTAATTCCTTATACCCCTAGCACTGACAAGGTCAATCCATTTGTGGCTGTTTTTGTTTCTTTTCCGTCTTTCTTTTTTGTTTGGGAAGAGCGCCTTGTAGTGAAGGTCAAAGATTGGGAGAGAGGAAGGTGGGGGGGGTTTCACCATTTTAGTGGATGTTTGTTTGTCTTGGTTTTGGAAAGCTCTTGCTATTCATGTGGTTTTCATCAAAATATTGTAGAACTTAGCAGGCTGAATTGTTATTCTTTATCCCTTACCTTATCATGTTAGAATCCTTTCTTCTATATGCCTGATTGTCCAAGATTATTATAAGTTTTAGTCTTTATATTGTTGAATGGTGTCTTTGTGTGAACTTTTGGTGTTCCATTTGATTGTTCAGATTTGTACTATCCAGAGGTTCTCTTTTAACATTTCATAAGCTTTGTCACGGTGGTGCATTTCTCATCGTAAAAAGGCTAAGCAAGCTGTTGAGACATGGGAGAAATTATTCAAAGCAGCTCCAAATGAACAACGCGTTTCCTTTTTATACTTGTCCAATGACATCCTGCAAAATAGCAGGCGCAAGGGAAATGAATTTGTCAATGAATTCTGGAAGGTTCTTCCAACAGCTCTTAAGATTGTTTATGATAGTGGCAATGAAAGTTGCAGAAAAGTTGCCTTCAGACTGGTAATTCTCCGGCCTTGTCCATTTTCTTCCTATTTAATGAAAGAGTGTCTATTAGGCTTTCTGCATTCTATCTACTTCAACATGTTCACAATAACTGTATATGTGGGTTGCATTGGCATGAAATTTTGTAATTTGCTCTAGCCAACAGTAATCACAATATATAAACTTTACTTCCATATCTCTCCATTTGCAAACATGGTCATGAAAGGTTACTTTTCAATCACAAGAAATCTTGTAACGCATTCTTGTTGGTTCTTGGTTTAAATTTTGATGTGTAATCCCTGCCACCATTCTGATTACTAGTGTTCTAATGATTATGATGGGTGCCTTTGTGCATGAAGAGCCTCATTGAGAACTTATCTAATTCTGCTAAGGTTTTCTTCATTAGAATTTAATATTTGAGGCTAAAAAAGAAAATAATCTGTTATGGTTCAACTTTCAAGCAAAGGAAACAAATGAGTAAAATAGGTTTGAGGTTGATTTCAATCCTAAAGTAGTTGACATAGCTTCAGCTTCTATTGTAACACGAGTTCCACTGTGTTGACCCCATAGGATAGGGCGGTAGTAATAGGTATAACCTGTACTGTAGCATAGATTAACTTTGGTTCTGTTTGTCGTCTCTTCATTCAAACATGTGATCCTTTTGTGGCTCAAGTATTCTGTATAATTTAAGCTTGAACAGTTTCCAGTTGGAAGTCCCTCTGTTCAGCTATGTGTTACTTGAAGAGCGTATATTCAAACAAGTTGTCACTGTCATGGGCTAAACTTATCTCTGAAATTTATACATTCCATACCCTATTGCCAATTTCTCTGTTGATCTCATCTTTTCAATTATTAACTTCTTATTCTCCTGTGGTCCTATCATCTCTTTTTTCTTTTCTTTTTTTAATTTTGGGTTGGGGGCTGGGGTTTGGGTTGGCTCTTTATATCAGGTTGACATCTGGGAAGAAAGAAAGGTTTTCGGATCTAGGGGACAAAATCTGAAAAATGAAATGCTGGGGAAGAATCCTTCTCCAGTCAACAATGGGAAGATTGCATTTCCAAATCCTATTAAGGTGGTGAAGAGAGATGCTACATCCGTCAGAATTGTAAGTGCAAATCCATGCCTGTTGAGTGCCAGATGTTTCCAGATAATGTTTGCCATTTATTGGTAGAAGTAGAACAGTACTTATCTTTCATTTTCCTTTTCTAATTCAGAAATTAGCTGTTGGAGGTTTGCCAGAAAAGATTTTAACTGCGTTGCAGTTAGTACACGATGAAGCCGTCAATGAAGAAGCAGCCTTAGGCAAATTTCAAAAAGCGATATCTTCTGTACATGAAATCGAAAAAGATGTTCTATATGCTTCTTCTCAAGGTTTGACATAGTTATTTTCCTCTGGATTTTAATTCCTTGTGCAAGTGACTACCTCTTGGTTAGAGTTTAACATGTAGATAGTAATTTGACATGAACATGCAACCACATTTTGAGAAGTTTGTGAGCTTCAGAAGAACATCTTCATGGAATTACTATTGCTTTGGGAGACCATAATGCTTTATGGCTATTCCATTTTTACAAGTTGATTGAATATTGAAAACTTCATCAAACTTTTTGTTTTACTTCCAGTGTCTGATGTACTCTGATTTTCATCTTCCATTTTGCCTTCAGGAAACCTCAATGGTCATGATGTTGTTGATAGTTTAGAGAGAGAGGAGAATGTTATTAAGGACTGCATTGACGAACTTGAAAAGTCTGAAGCAGTTAGAGTTACCCTTGTTTCTCAGCTTAGAGGAGCACTTCAGGATCAAGTATGGTTCAGTTTTCAAGTTTCTTCCTCTATAATTTATAAGCCACTTCTAGGTGGGCAATTCGTCAAACTCAAATTCTGGATGATACATGGTGGTTTTGATTGATAAATGTAATCAGAAAGTTTGAATTGAAAACTGAGATCTCTTTGAGATAACTCCATCGCCAGATGAAGTAATATATTACATATACTAAGTTTGTAGTTATTGCAAATATTGGGAAAGTTATAAAGTGACGGCTCATGTATGGCTGAATACTTTCAAATTCTGACAGTACAAAGTTTTCCAGGAAACAAAGCTGGAGCAGGTTCAAGTGAGATATCTGTAGGCTCTCTCTCTCTCCACATCCACATATACATATACATATACATATACAAGGAGTGGATCAAATGAGAACTACATCTTTTTGAGAACTCTGCGAACTATGCATAAGACGTTAAAGATGATGCAGAGAACAATATAAAGTTGTGCACAACAAAAACTTTCTAAAAATGTTTTGTTATGCAATAATTTAGAATGTTTTCATTATGCACAATTTTATATTTATCAACTTTATACATCTGTGCATCTCAAGTTCTCAAAAAAGATAAGTTCTCACTGAATCCAACCTCTACATATATATATATCTATATATATATATTACATGTGTGTGCGCGTGCGTTTTTATATGCTTATTTTCTCTCACATGCCTAAAAAAAAGGAAATAAATTACGTGTACACACTATTTGTGGTATATACAAGCTTTCATTTCTTGGACTGATGCTAGGTGATTTGGTTCGACATGGTGCCTAGAGTATAACCTTTGTTTTGCTGCTGGTTATTTTGTTGTTTTTCAAGGGTCCAATCTTAACTTCTAGCTAAAATTTGGGCAGAATAATTCGAAATAAGTATCATGTTTGGACTTGACCACATGTTTACAACTGAAAAATCACTGTAGGAAATCGTCTAAATTTTTTATGTTTTTTTTTTACAGTCTAATTTTTTTTATGTTAGTCTTTGCATGAAGATGAAAGAAAATGCCTTAATTTGGGCTAGCAAAACTCTGTGGCCTTAAAAGCCCCTTTTCCCTCAGCCCCATAACTCATCCTTTTTTTTTATTTCAATGCTATTCTCAATTTGAAATACAAGATCTCCTGCTAATCTTTCTTCGTTACTCATCGTTAACGGTCTATTTACCTGCAGGCTGCTCGAAGCCAGATTGAGCAAGCAGCTAACATGAGACTTCAGCTAACATCAAACTCCTCCGTGCCACCACTGGCAGACCAAGTGGTGATTGAACCCTCTTTCCCTCCCGCGATTCCAACAACCAACGTCACTGTACCTCCTCCCACCAATCCTCTAACCTCATTCGTGAACTCCACTGTGGAGGAGAGCAAGAAGGCTGCAGCTGCCGCAGTTGCTGCAAAACTAGCCGCTTCAACATCTTCCGCCCAGATGCTCACATCTATTCTCTCATCTCTCGTAGCAGAAGAGGCTGCATCGATGAGCAGTGGCTTGAAACGGCAAAAGTTGGAGCCACCGATGTCGTTTTCTGACGGGAAGAACCCCGAAGTAGCGAATTCGACCTATTTCCCGACCTCACAGCAGGCAATGACCAGCATGCCCCCCGTTCCTGTTCAGTCCAGCACCTCTGTTTCTCCAGTGAACCCACTGCAGGCTCCGTTTCTCCCGCCTCCGCCTCCTCCGCTCCCACATGCACCACTGGGTAATTCCCCTACGAATCAAATGCTCCAGTCAAATATGATGGGGCTTCCCTACGGTTATGGCGCAAACAACCTTCACCCTCCACTCTCAAATGCACCAACGGGGTTTGCTCGGCCAAACCCCCCGCCTCAGCAAACACAACAGCCACCACAATTACAGCAACTGCAGCAGCCTGCAAGCGGCGGATACTACCGGCCCGTCGGTATCGGATTCTACGGGCAAAGCCACCAGCCGCCAACGCCTCCCATACATCGGCAGTGAGCTTTTATTGGTTGGCGGCAGAACTTGTGTTATTTTTGTATATTAATAGGACTGTAAGCCTTGGCTAAGGACCCTTTTGGCAGCTATACCATAGTGTACTATCCTTCGGTCTGTGCCCTGCCGTGTCGTGGCGATCGGGTTCTCGGTATTCTTTACGCGGCATGCATCTTGGTACTGGTAGCTCATGTAAACTAAATGTAGAATTTCTGAGTAATTTAATCACAGAAAGACTAAAAGTCCCTCTGTGTTTGGCCTAGTTCAATTTTCTGCTTCCCTCGTCTCATAATACTATATATTTATCTTTCTATGTGCAGGGGATGGTGGATCTATGATCTAGTCTAGCCTACTTGCGATTTTAATTTTTATTTAACGAGAGAAATTTGTTGTCGCAATTTGTGGCTGAATTCTGTTTTTTTTTTTTCTCAATATATATTTTATTTTGTTTTCAGAAACACCATGGAGGGTAGGGGGTTAAGGTCCACCAGCCTATAAATAAATCAACCAAAAGAGGGAGTGTCTGTGTAACGGGAGTAGCCAAAAGTGCCCATCCCATAAATAACATAAATCAAAAGACATCAAAAAGTCATCTGCCAGGGGGAAAACATGGGGTGGGGCTTATACACGAACTTTGATTTTATTTACGTAGAAATAAATTTGCGGGTGGGGATTTATGGTTTCCAGCCTATAAATAAATCAACCAAAGGAAGGAATAAGCATGTACATTGTCCGTGTAACGGGAGTAGCCAAAAGTGCCCATTCCCATAAATAACATAAATCAAAAGACATCAAAAAATCATCCGCACATATAATCTAACAGAGGGGGAAAACAAGGGACACGAACTTTGGTTTTATTTCTGTAGAAATACATTTGAAGGTGGGGATTTAAGGTTTCCAGCCTATAAATAAATCAACCAAAGGAAGGAAAAGCATGTGCGTTGTCTATGTAGTGGAATAGCCAGAAGTATCAACTTTAAAAATCAATAGAAATCAAAAGACATAAAAAATCATCTGTACAAATAATTGAACAAATATGGGGAAAACATTGGGTGGAGCCTATAGATGGACTTTGAAGTTAGGATAACCAAACTAGTCCATCCTAACAAGATTAAGACAATGTCTCGGGGCAGAGACTATGTCAAAAATGGTGAGACCATCCATCTGATGTCAAAGCCTGGATATGAAGTTAGCGGGTGGTTGCCATCTTTATTAATATGTGTGACTCGGACATGGAAGTCTCTAAGAAGCCGTCTGATCTTGGTATTCGTGTACGTGCCGAACTTGATCTATATCGTCCGAGGTCAGAAGGGTGACAACAACAACAACTGCATCAAGCTCAAGTGAAAAAATGGGAGGTGAGCAGAAGGTCATGGTAGGCAGCCTAGAGTTCTGCATCAAAACTGGAGGTCAACTAGAGGTGAAGGTAGTAGGACGTGACGAGAGTGCATGTGAGTCACGAAAAAGTTCTCCTCTTGTTGCCTTCATGAGGTGCCCATCAAACGAACCATCAAGCTTTACCCAAGGTGATGGGACCGTTGCCTAACAAACCACCAAAGATCGTGGGATCCTTCTGGTGGCTTCTGCAACCTACATGAAAGGAACCTAGGGGTAAAAACCCATTCACTGAGCCGGGAGGCGTTTCTTGCCTTCAACAAAATCTTGGAGATGCTGGTTAACCTGCCAAATAATGTGAAAATCAAGGAAATGAACACCTCTATGCTTACAATTGTTTCTCGCGTGTCCAAGTAAATCATAATATAAGGCAAGGTATCAAAAGGCGAACATACTTTTTTGTTTATTTATATTGTAAAACATAATACTCCCCCGTCCTCGTATTGTTGGCACATTTCTTTTTACACGTAGATTAATGAGAGTTATGTTTTGTGTGTAAAGTAGCGTGTGACACGAAATTTGAGACACTTTTTAGTATAAATTTATTTCTTTTTCTGGAACGGGCCAACAATAGCGAGACAAAAAAAAAAAACCCAACAATAATAGAACGGATGGAGTAATATTTTGCATCCAGTAACCTTTAATGGATTCAAAATAGACCAATTTATAACTAGTTTTAGATTCTACAAATATATGGCTTGAGACTTGGTTATGATTTAATTATAGAATTTACTATTTCACATTACAAAATTAATAAAATCCGAAAAAAAATGTGAATTTAAAATGGGAAATGAAGAGCAATTCAAGATAAATTTGTCCTCTAGCTTGGGTTATACTAGCATTTTTCCCGTGAGATGCACAGGCACTACAATAAAAAAGTGATTTCCAGACACCGAAAAGTGCCCCAATATATACCATTTTGGGGCACTTATGATTTTCGGGGCACTTATCATATATGCCTCCAAGTATCGTGTCCCAAAAGAGTTCTAGATACTTTTTTAAGTGCCTCTAAATTAATAACTTTCCAATCACTTTAATATGTCCCAATATTGATTTTTCGAGGCACATATAGATGCCCTAAATAATTTAAAATTTATGTTGATAAATCTATGAGGACACTTATTTGTGTCTATAAAACATAAATTTAGGGACACAAAATGTGTAGCATCGACATTCATTTTAAATTTGATGCACATAATGTGTCACATAAAACCTCATATGTCAATAAAGTAACATTACGAGACACTTACATTTGTCTTTAGGTGTATGCATTAGGCACTTATTTGAGCTTTCATATAAACTAAGGTCACTTTTATATGTAGTATTAAAATATTTGTGCCTCCAAATTAGCATATTAAGGCCCTTATAGACACCTTGTATTATAAATCTATGTCTTGTGATGGTAAATTTGATAACCCATATTACACAAAAATATAACCATATCTTTGCTTGTATATCCACTCATGCAAAAAAAATATTACAATATATCTTGAATGTAAATAAACTGTAATATTGTCAACATTTTAATACTAGACATGGAAACTACACAATCTCATGTCCTATGACTCCTATCATTCATGTCCAACATTTGCAAGAAAAATTCAATGGAGTCACATAATTTGTTTCTACAAATACAAAATGCAAAAATGACACCATCTAAATATAAAAGATCCTTTAAAGTTGAGTGTTCTTGTACCATCAAATTCTTGCATCGATTTTTTCTTTTTCATCCAAGACAATCTGCATATAGAATAGAGAAAATGTCACACTAACACAACAACAAATTATTGCAAAAATAATATTATTGTGCAACACAATTTTATGAAGATTAAGTTCAAATTTTTCTGCTAAATCCATCTGCCAAAAAAAGTACATGTTCAACATGAAATCAAGTTTTATAGATAGTATCATTATAATGAAACAAATCTATTTTATAACATACATGTTTTCGAGTTGCAATTGATATTGCTGATGTCCTACGAGATTGAGTGCATATTATATTACAGCTAGCACCTCGTAGAGATTTCGTAGTGGAAGATAAAAGGACAAGCAATGATCAAATATCTTAAAAGCGATTGACTACCTTTGTTACATTTGGATGAGTCTTTGTTTAGTTTGATCTACATTAGATGTACCTTGATACCTGATCCGTGATAATGTATAAGAAACTGATACAAAGGATGAACTTGTAATTGGAAAAAACTTATTTAATACCATAATTATATTGATCTAAACACATAGACACACACCGATGGAAGAAGGCATGTTCCCAATCAGAGTGACAAGATCACATAACATGTGCAGAAAACAAATTGCAACAACTCAAAGCATCGATGAAAGGTTATCCAACCAAAGACATATACATTATCCTCAGATAGGGTCTAAAATAAATCATACGAAATTACCCGGAGAGTTCGGTTAAGCTCTTTTGTCGACGAGTAATTGAAATCATGGACACATGGCGAGTCCGCTCCACACTGTAGACATAAATATCTGCATTAGAGACTCCAGAGCACAATCTTTCCATGTAGATAATGCATATAATTGATCGAAAAACAAATAGATACTACAATGAAATGTGCATCATAACCGAAAAGTTGAAGTCGAAGGCAAAACTTCAAACTCACATCGAAGGCCCTCTTCAATGGGTTCAAAGGTATCGCTTATCTTGACCGAGCCGATAGCGGTGTCCTGATGTAGTCGAGGTACTCTTCTATATCCAAAGGAACCACCGAGTCCTTCACATCGTGTAAGAGAGAAAGATAGAAGTATCGAGGAAATCGAATAGCAACCTTTATGATTTACGCAATAGCGAGGTTTTGTTTATGTCTTGACCCATTGCCTTTAAGACAATCTCATTCACTTGTCTCTCGAGAAAAAATAGGAATAACATAATAATCATTAACGCAATTTAATAGGACAAGGCATAAAAATCCATAAAATAAACCGATAAAGATATGTATGAAAATTTCATCCTAAAGACACATGACCCCAACACAAACACCATTCAAAACAAAGAAGGTCGTCAAGCTAAATCCAGAAATTATATCCCCCCTTAGAAATACAACTGAGCTGGCATGGAATAACACATGCATAATTTATAGAGGTCAATAGATCTTGTTGTGTCTATACAGAGTGATAAGAAAACCATCAGGGAACTAGTTTCTCTCACATAAATTAACAGTTGACTAGAGACTAAAACTAAAAGGAAGACAAGAATTATCATTTAGTCTCTTTTCTTGTTATAGCTTTCAAGAGGAGATTTAATGGCTGAAGCCTCCAAACAGAGCCATCATCGGACCGCAGCATTCTTTAAGCCCATCATATTACTTTCTACTTAATCTATTCTCTATTGTAT
Source organism: Salvia rosmarinus (assembly GCA_036937905.1). Taxonomy (NCBI): domain Eukaryota; kingdom Viridiplantae; phylum Streptophyta; class Magnoliopsida; order Lamiales; family Lamiaceae; genus Salvia; species Salvia rosmarinus. Next base: position 66,851 of record JAODLM010000251.1, read on the forward strand.
TTGGTGTCGAAAAATTGACCAAAGAACAACACATATAACCAATATACCCATTCTATGCTAGAAGCTTTTCATAAAACACAAAGCATATGCTAATTGAAATACTCGAGGCTTATCTTGATTAGAATAGGTTAATGGAAGTACATGATGAGTTTAGGAAAACCTAGACGATGCTTGCGAGGTGTATCACGATGTAAAAGTATTTCTCAAAGTTCCACCCATGCATCCGCTTAGTCAAAAGTTTGAGTTCAAGATTGAAAAGCTTATTTAGTCACTTTTAAGCGGGCTAAGTACTTCTAGATACTAACTCAATTAACTTATTCTCACAACCTATATATTAATAAACTATCTGCACTAGCATTTGAAATAACTACTTAATGCTAAAAGAAAATGCAAAACTCAGCTTCTATCAATAATCAATTCACTGCGAATTAGTGAAGGCAACTCCAAACTCAACAAATTCCAAACAAATTATCAAAAGGTATTGAAAAAAAACATTCCTTAATCAGCATTTCGATGTGCATTTCTGTAAAATTTCAAGAAAATTCATGATAATTCGCTTTAATTATCGATAAATACTTTTTAGAAGCCTTTCGTTAAAACAAGAGAGCTCCATTGGTAGAGAGAGACACTAACCACATAGCCGAGAGCGTAAAAACACGGGTTGTCAGCTAATCGAAGCAAGATCCGAGCTATTTGTTTGCAAATAAAATGGCGAAAGATCTAAAGCGAATAATTGAGGAGTCGAATGCAAGAGCAAAATCGCAAATGGAGGACTTGGAGAAGCTGCGCATGGGTAAAGAGAGGAAGAAGAATGGAACTATGCAAATTCGAATGTAAGAAAGTGATGAGAGAGTTGGAAATGGTGAACGAGAGTCGAGCAAGCTCAAGATGGATATGGCTTCCATCATGGAAGAGAGGAGATGGCAGAGAATGATATGAACAAGTCCATGTCGAAAAGAGTCTTACCTTAGTTCCACTGAATCACTTAACAAGGAGATTGAGGAGATCAATGAAGAATATGTCTTTGGTTGAGTTGGCGAATTGAAGCAATAAAGGAGACGAAGAAATCAAGCACAAACACGAGAACAAAGTGAAATTCACGATCCGCATAGAGGTATCTCAAAAGAAAAGCGAGCATGATTGATGAAGAAACACACACAACACGAAGTCACGCACAAACACTATGCCTCTCTTTAATCAACGCACAAAATTGTGTGATTGAAATCTTTTCTACTATTGTGTGATTGAATCTTTCACTACCTCCTCTCACACGCACAAAAATCAAAACTTCAAAATTCATCCTAACATTCATACAATTATGTGTGAAACGAAACTGAATCTGAATATTGATACCTTCAGAGAGGGACGGCGACGGCACAGTGACGGCGAGGAACGTGATGGCACAGTGACGGCGAGGAACGACGTAGGGACAACAGAGGACGGCGAGGAACGAAGAAGATTCAGCAGGGAGGTGGAGGAATTAGGATGCGCAAGAGTGACGGCGAAGGACAACGACGGCACAGTGACGGCAAGGGACGGCGTAGGGGCAGCAGAGGACGGCGAGGAACGAAGAAGATACATCAAGGAGGCGAGGAATTAGGATGCGGTCGAGAAATAGAAATAGAGGGAGAGAAAACTAGGGCTCATATATCAAATGGAAAAGAAATTAACGTATATGAAATGGGTTAATATTTTTTTTATTTTTTTATAAATGAATTTTTTTTAATAAACTCTAAATTTAATATCTGACAAAGTGCCTCAATAATATATCTAGAGGCATTTAATAAAAAGTGACTCTAAATAGGTGCCCCAATATCTATTTTTTGTTGTAGTGAGGTACATATTTTTATATTTTTTAGTGATGAGAAATTTAACATGTAAAAATAGTAAGTGTAATTAGACAAAGAAATATAAAATTCAAAATGTACAATTCATGAATTTCATGTGACATGAAATGATATACAATTTATATATATATATATATATATATATATATATATATGAGTGAGTTATTATAAAAATCTATTTTTACCTTGGGTAAAGCTCAAAAATAAGTAGTGATGGTCCGTTTGATAAAAACTTATTTTTGAGGATTTCTTGTAATCTATCATTTAACTTATTATCTACAATATTATTCCAGTTTCAATATTTAATATATATATAATTATTTATGATTTAAGCTAGCAAATCCATGAAAAATTTAGGTAAAATAATATATTAAGATTCATACGTGTGTTTCTATATAGCACTGGTATAATAATTTCATAGCATTTTTAATTTATTCATTGCATATACCACTAAAATTTTGAAAATTATTGTTCTGATGAGAATAAACCTTGTGTAACAAAATAAGTAAAAAAGTACTACGAAAATATTCCACCAGTGCAATAAGTACTGAAAAGCACGTATGTATATAATTTTTTTATCTGCATATGTGCAAAATGAATACGTTAAAAATGCTACAAAAATATTCCACTAGTGCAACAACATATGTACATAACAAAAAATAAAATAAGTACAATATATGTATATAACAATATATAAAATAAACTGACAATAATTTTCAAATTTTAGTGGTATGTGGCACTAATGAATCTATGCTACAGTACAGGTTATACCAACATGTGGCACTGTTGGTTTTTCTAATGGTCATATGATGATGTTGGTTTTCCAATGACATCTATGCTACAATACAGATTATACCTATTACTACCCCCCTATCCTATGGGGTCAACACTGTGGAACTCGTGTTACAATAGAAGCTGAAGCTATGCCAACTACTTTAGGTTGAAATCAACCTCAAACCTATTTTACTCATTTGTTTCCTTTGCTTGAACCATAACATATTATTTTCTTTTTTTATCCTCAAATATTAAATTCTAATGAAGAAAACTGTTAGACTAAGTCTCCTCATTTCAAGGAGTTAGTTTGTTTGTATAGTTTTGCCGCTTTTCTCTTTGGTGTGCGTGTTACGACATGTTTCATGGGATGCGATGGTAACACACCAAGAACACGTAAACAGATCGCTAGAGATCGGTGGACTAAGTCGCTCGGCCCTACTTTCCAGAGCAAGTTAAGCAACCATCTACCACGACTTAGTCACATCTTTAGTGGGCCATTTCGTGGTCCATGACATGCAACAAGGCCTCTCAACGCCTATAAAAGGAGAGCCAAAGCAACTACAAAGTGTGCAATCATTGAAGAAGAATCAAGATCTGCTTATGTTGTTGAGTCTGTTGTAACATTTCCAATATCACACGAGTGTTTTAACTTCTAATGGTGTTAGAAGGTTGTCCTTTTAGTACACGAGTGGTGTGAGGAAATCTTTAGTATTTTCATATATCTTGAGAGATAGCTTCTTAGCTTTTTCATAGATCTCGATAGATAGTTTTAGTACTCAACTTTCCGACTTTATCTTGTGGTAAAGTAGTGAGTTTTGTAACGTCATCAGTAAATTTTATAGTGAATCATTTCGCCATATTGGCATCTACGCATTATAATTATAATCAAGAAAAAGTTTCTTCGGTGTTCTTCGAGATTTTAATTCCACTGCTTTTACTCGTGTGTGATAATACCACATAACAGCATTGTGTGTTTAGCGAAGCAACACTTTCAATTGGTATCGAGCTTACACTCGATACAATCGAGTGAGATCCCGCGGTATCTTCGCTATAATTTCGCCATGGATTCAAACAATTATGGTATTATCGACCACCAATCTTGGATGGATCGAATTATTCATACCGGAAGACCGAGACCGCCATACATCAAGTCCATTGATGTCAAAGCATCGCAGTCCGTGGAGAACGGATGGTCAGTCCTAAAGACCACTGATGTTCAGGGCGATGTTACCCCAACACCGTCTGCACAGTGGACACGAGATCAGGTTGACGATGCAAACTTCAACGAGAAGGCCCTCAATGCCATTTACGCATCCGTGGACATGACAATGTTCAGATTGATCAAGAAAAGCGCGTATGCAAAAGATGCATGGGATGTTCTTCAACGACATTGTGAGGGTGATACAAGCATAAAGGAGTATCGACTTTCCATTCTCACTTCCAAATTCGAGAATATGAAGATGGGAGAAGAAGAGAACATCAACGACTACACCAAGAGGATATTGGATATTGCCAATGAGTGTCAAGATCTTGGTGATGCGATAAGTAACAAGTTGCTGGTGTCCAAGGCTATTCGAACCTTACCCGCAAGATTTGAGATGAAGGTCACGGCTATTGAAATGTCTCAAACGGTTGCAGCCATTGAGTTCATGGATCTCATGAATTCACTCAAGACATACGAGATGAATCTAGAGGAGAAATGTGCAATCAATAAAAAGCCGACTGTTGCCTTCATTGCTGGCGCAACATCCAGTGGAACATCGCGGGAGATAATTGAGTTGGATGATGAAGAAGAGTTGCAGAGATCAAAGTCGGCGATGATGTTGCTCTAATCACCGTGAAATTCAACACTTTGGTAAGGAAGATGAACAAGGAGAAAGCTCAAGCCGTGCCTATGGATCAAAGTCATCGAATGGTAGAATATCCGTCTTCAAACTTCAAAGCTTCACTCCACCAAGACCAAGGAGGAAGTCTTTTCCTCGACACGCTTAGGTATGATTCCTCCAACATTGAAGGTATCCAATGCCGTGAATGCAAAGGGTATGGTCACTATGCAAACCAATGTGCGAACACGCTAAGAAAAGAGGAAAGTCGATTGGGTATCATGGAGTGATGACGGTCGAGTTCTTCAAGAGGTAAATAATGACAATGACGCATGCGATCAAGATCGCTACACAAGACTCCACGCCGCAGCTTGCCAAAACATTGTCGACGATGAGGGAGATGCGCCGCTTTGATCCAAGATCAAATGTATGATCTCGACTATTATTCAAGTTTGTTCGCTTAAATGCTCTTGTGAATGATACAGATTGTGAGGGCGATTACGATGAAGACTCTATCGCCATAGTACAAGAGTTGAAAAAGCTATACGACGAGTTACTTAAAAATGGAAAGGACAAAGTCGAGATCTTGAGCTCACGCCAAGAGAAAACATGAGGTCGAAAGCATCTTTGGCTAAGCTCGAAGTCTTGGTAACACAAAGGGAAGTCGAACTAAACAAGGTGACATGTCAACTTGAAATGGCACAAGGTACGTTCAGAAAGTGGAACACAGGTACATCTAAATTAGATGATGCGTTGTTAATGGGTAAATCAGATACTACTGGTTTAGGTTTTACGCATGTTCCTAACACTGTTGTTCCCACAATTGTTGCCACAAATTGGAAACCATTCATTAAAGAAGGAGAACCAGTACATAGGGTAAAAATGACACGAAGAAAACATAGAAAATATGTATGTCATTATCGCTTACACTGGTCACATCAGCCTTTCGTTATAAATCAAGGCGATTTTAATGGACATAGGATGATGCCTAGGTCATGTTATAGGAACTCTTCGTGCACGCACTTTAATTGTGCTTCACACACCGCATCAAACACGACTAATAGAGGAACCGACTCAAAGAGGGTTTGGGTCGAAAAGATGAAGTTAAATGCCATGTTGTTTACACCGCTGAAAACTAACATTTCGTGTTCATGGTATTTTGATAGCGGTCGCTCCGCCACATGACCGGTAATGTGTCGTCTTTCCAACTACTAGTCGTATGACGGGGAAGTGTATCATTTGGAGGTGGTTCTAAAGGAAAAATCATAGGCAAAGGACTCCTAAATGTCCAAGGTTTACCTAGCCTCAAGAATGTCTTGCACGTACAAGGTTTAATGGCAAATCTTATAAGCATAAGTCAATTATGTGACGAAGAGTTGCAAGTGAAATTTGACAAAGATTCTTGTGAGGTCTATGATGGTAAGAACACATGTCTCATGAAAGGTCAAAGGTCAGCCGATAACTGTTATATGGCCGACGAACCAAAGTGCAATAAGGCACAAATTGATGAGAGTGTGTTATGGCATCGGTTAGGACATACTAACTTTAGAAATCTTGACAGGTTGAACAAGATGGAAGCAAGACGCGACTACCCAAGTCGGTGTCGGAAAGGTGGTCTGTGGTGATTGTCAAAGGGGAAAACAGACCCATGTTCCCCATGCTGTTGTACAACATCGTGAACAACATTTTGGTACAACACGCTGTTTCGAGCTGCTTCACATGGACTTAATAGGGCCTGTCGAGATCGAAAGCTTGGGTGGCAAGAGGTATACATATGTTATTGTAGATGATTTTTCAAGGTACACATGGACATTCTTTTTACGAGAAAAATCAGACACATTTGAAACGTTTAAAATCCTCTTTGCTTGAATTTTTAACATGTTTGGTGTTCAAGTGTCAAGAATCCGATCAGATCATGGGAGAGAGTTCGAGAATATATCTTTCACAAATTTTTGTGAGAAAAAGGGAATTTTCCAAGAATTCTCTGCGCCAAAGACACCTCAACAAAAAGGGGTAGCTGAGCGCAAAAATTGAACCCTAATAGAAATGGCACGAGTTATGTTAAGCTCAAAGGTTCGTCCAAACGCTTCAAGCGTAAGTCATAACACCGCATGTCATATCAACAATCGCGTGAACATTCGACCAGGTTCCTTCAAAACACCATATGAAATTCTGAAAGGAAGGAAACCAAATCTCAAATATTTTCACGTATTTGGGTGTGTTTGCTACATCTTGAATGATAGAGAGTATCTCACCAAATTTGATGAGAAGAGCGATAAAGGAATTTTCATAGGTACTTCTAAATAGTCAAGCATACCGTATATATCCGAGATTACGGACCATTCAAGAGTCCGTAAATGTTGTTTTGATGATCTTGCTAATCTCGCAGAAAAAGGCAGGATGATAATGTGGTGAATTAATAGAAGATTCGAGAATCTGCTCCACGGATGTTCGGAGCGATGAGATCACCATCGCGACGCCACAACCACCGGAACATCTACACGAACATCCAAGGTTCCAGTGACACGGAGGATGAAACTGAAACTGACGTCCAACAACAAGAAAGACGAGATCCTCCAGGAAGAATACGTAAGAATCATCCAATCTCTCAAGTCATAGGTGATGTTCAAGATGGTATTCGAACACGAGGTACAACACCATCAACTACGTAGAGATGGTATGTTTTTCATCCATATGTGCTTCAATGCCGTGTTTTATATGCTTCGTCTCTAAAATTGAGCCTAAGAATATAAAAAAAGCTTTGGGTGATGAGTTCTGGGTAGTTGCTATGCATGATGAACTTAACCAATTTGTTCGAAATGATGTATGGTATCTTGTTTGAGACACCGCTGATGTGAATGTTATCGAAACAAAGTGGATTTTCAAGAACAAATCGGACGAATTTGGTGTCATAATTCGCAACAAAGCTAGACTTGTCGCACAAGGATACACTCAAGTGGAAGGCATAGACTTTGACGATACATTTGCACCGGTTGCACGCATTGAGTCCATAAGGTTGCTCCTAGCCATTGCATGTTATTTGAACATCAAGCTATATCAAATGGATGTCAAAGGAGCGTTCCTAAATGGTGAACTCAAAGAAGAGGTATATGTTGAACAGCCCAAGGGATTTGAAGATCCACATAAGCCTAACCATGTTTTCAGGTTAAAGAAAGCATTATACGGTCTTAAACAAGCACCGAGAGCATGGTATGGTCATTTAACAAAGTTCTTAATTGATTTCGGGTTTGTTCGAGGGAATGCTGACAGAACATTGTTTATAAAACGAAGTCAGCATAACATTCTTATCACACAAATTTATGTGGATGATATGATTGTTGGATCTACCTCACAAAAAATGCTTGATGAGTTTGCAGGTGCTATGTCGTCTAAATTTGAGATGAGCATGGTAGGAGAACTAACATATTTCTTAGGTCTCCAAGTCAAGCAAATGGATGATGGAATTTTCGTGTCCCAAAGCAAGTATGCACGGATATGGTGAAAAATTCGAGTTGAAGGAGCAAAGCATATGAAAACGCCAATGGGGTCAAGACAAACCCACTGTAGATGATGTTTGGAGAAGATGTTGACCCAACACTCTACGATCAATGATAGGAAGTCTCCTATATCTCACACCACACGACTGCATTTAATGTTCGCCAGTGTGTTTGCGCCAGTACCAAGCTGCCTAAAATGTCACATTTAAAGGTCACAAACGTGTTATCGTGTATGTTTCGAACATCTGGACCTCGCATTTTCTTTTCAAAAGACACGAACACGAATTTGGTTGTATTTAGTGATTCGGATTGGGCTGGAGATACGGATGATAGAAAGAGTACGAGTGGGGGCTGTTTTTACCTTGGAAATAATTTGGTGTGTTGGCATAGTCGTAAGCAAAATTGTGTGTCTTTATCTACTGCCGAGGCAGAGTACATAGCAGCGGGAAGTTGTTGTACACAACTCCTTTGGTTGAAACAAATGCTTAACGACTATGGTATTGTGAGCACTGAGCTGTTGGTATATTGTGATAACATAAGTGCAATCAATATCTCTAAAAACCCTGTTCAACATTCTAGGACAAAACACATAGATATACGACACCACTTTATAAGAGATTTGGTGGAGGATGAGGTAATCAGGTTAGATTATGTGAAAACCGAAACCAAATCGCTAATATTTTCACTAAGCCCCTAGATCACGAGAGATTTATGAGTCTTCGAGATCTCGGTCTTTGCTCGCCAATAAAGCTTGAATATATTTGTTTGTATCACAAAATGTAATATCCGGGGTGATACAACTGCTTTGATAACACTTATCGTGTTGACGTTTGTTAACTAACATGTTCTCCAAGCGCATGACTCAATATGATGAAGAATTTTAATAATACGTAAAAACACCAAAGTAGTTTGGGGGCACGCTGCTCGCAATGACGATGCTACCTTACAAAACTGCAACCATGATTGCTTTCAAAGCCTAAAAATAGTGCAATCGAATTTTACATGGGTCAGTATTTATATGTTTTATTCGATTAAAATGAGCTTATGTTTATGGAGATGTTGTGATGACATTCTGTAATACCCCTAAAAATCCGTGAGTAAATCCTGCATTTTGGAATTTCAGCCTCAGAATCCTATTTTTTTCGAGATATCGTGAAATTGGTTAAGTGGTATCACATTTATTTAACTGCTTGTGTCTCAACAAATTCCATATTTATCTCCTATTTAAATGGCACCGTATGATGTGGAGTTTGTTCCTTAAATTAGGGTTTGTTAAAGAGATATTTTTGGATTTAAATCACATCACCGCATGCCTATCCACTCGCCTCGCAACGCCGCTTATAACTCGCCAGACCGACACGATTATGTCACTTATCAAATCACGTTGCTTATACTCATTGCAAAAGGTGAAACGCTCCATTTTATCACATTCATTTATTTTGGTACGTTTAACCTCTCTCTCCGTAAAATGGATCCACCCACCGCCTTGCTCATTGGTTTGCTAAATTTTTAGAAAGCTCGTCGGAAATGCAACAAGCATTGGCGGCGACCCAAACACCGCCTGAGACACCTGGACCAAGCACGACTCCGGTGGTACCAGAAAAGGTTCTAGCTCTTGAAATGGAACCTGTGAAGGCAACTCCCATTCTGACAATATATCCCGAGGAAGGTGAAGCGTCGAAGCAAACGGAGAAGGGAGTGAAAAGAAAGAGGGAAAAATTGCCAACAAGAAGATCGGAGCGTATACCACGGCAAGCACGTCTACAAGGCCCAGGATCACCGGTCCATGTCGACATTACTGGGGAGGAACCGGTAATTTTTCTACCGACGAAGGAACAAAAGAAAAAAGTGTCCCTCCTCCTAGAGAACTCTCACCGTAGTCCGACAAACCGCGTGATGGCGGGATCACATCGAGTCATCCTCCGAGTCGGGAGAAACACGGGTTTCCTGAGTGACTCTCATCCTCGTGAAGAAGACGAAGGTTCAAACCACAAGAGCGACCAACCTGATTCAGACTCCAAGTGAGGACGACATCTCACTAGGTAAAATTCTTCGTGAGCTTAAGAAAGCAGAAGATTGAAGGAAAGAAGAAAGAGAGTACGGTAAAGACTACCGATCCATCGCTCCGCCCATCGCTCCCACAACCGCTACAACCTCTGCTCCTCCGATCGCTCCAACGACATCTCCATCCACTGATCCATCGGTACCTCCGAGTCCCTACTTTGAGGAAGAAAATTGGGATTCTAGTTCCGAGAATCCATCAATGTTTGCTGATTCAGACATTGAAGTGGAAAGAGCCATCTCTTTCAAGTTTTACTCAAAGGAATGCCAAAAGCGTTGGGAGCAATTCAAGCACCTAAAATGCTTGAATGAGAGAAAATTGACGAGGTAACTTTTGCCCGTAATAATCTAGTTGAATTCTTGAAAGAACGTGGTCTTTTCAAACTGTTTCTGCTATTCATCCCTACCCCAAAAACGTGATAAGGCATGTGTATGCAAACATGGACAAATCTTTTGCTGAGTGTATATCAAACAAATACTGTAAGGTGTATTATAGGCGTCGGATTTTTAATATTACTGCCTGTGTGATCAACGAATTTTATGGGATTGATGAGTTGAGAAATGATGTAACTGTTGATGACGCTGATGAGATCGCAAAAGAAATAACAGGAGGAAGGGTTAAGAAGTGGAAGAGTCCTATGTCCAGTGGGAGTTTAACATATCTGCATTCTGTTCTGTTTAAATTAATGACGACTAATTGGCTTGTGTCGTCAAACAGTACAGTAGTTACTATGCAACATGGTATTCTGTTGTACAAGATTGGAAAGGGTATACCATTCAACTTAGGTAAGTTGGTGGTAGAACAAATAGGTGCGCTTGCAGTAAATGTAATCCATCTTTACTCCGCTTCCATCATCATTATATCAATTGTCAAGAAACAGGTCCGCGGATGGACCACGTGACGGTCGTTCGAGGACTTTCAACAATTCTCCATTAGCAACACCTTGTTCTCGGGGAATAAGCTTCCAAATTTGCCATGGAATAATCCCTCGAAATCCACAGATGGACAAGATTCTGAAGCTAGATCCGAAGAGATGATTTCATTGCCCCAGTCAAGTGTGTGTGCTATGCTGGAACGACTACAAAAACTCGAACAAGTCTTTCTCGACTCTGTAAGGTCAGCTCGGCTTGAAGTAACAGGTTTAAGGATTGACTTGCTTGGCCTCCTTTCTTCTCAAAAAGGGGGAGATCAAGTAGGGGGAGCTAAAGCTGGACAAGCTGAAGCTGGAATGTCAAGTGGACGTGGACGAATGAAGACATTTGAAATGTTTGCTGGCTGATAAACTCTTGAATTTTTAATTGTTTTTGGAACATGTTGTGTTGGTTGTTTGATGATGTTGGACATCCTATGGTTCTTATGGACATCTAATAGTTTTTGCTTATCAATTGCATGATGTCTCGCCGCTTTAGTGGTCAATGGTTTCTACACGATGGTTACATTGTTTTTATGATTGTTGATGAATGTGTGGCAGAACCGTTAAGAGGATATTTACGTAAATGTGGGAGAATATTTATGGGGAGTGTTTCTTTAAATTAGTATATATTTGGGATTTAGTGGAGTCTCGTATATATATATCGTACATTTTTTGTGTTATGAAAGTTTTGTGAAGAAAGGCAAAAGGGAGTTTGTTAGAGTTGGTTAATTTCGACTAAGTCTCATCATTTCAAGGAGTTAGTTTGTTTGTATAGTTTTGCCGCTTCTTCTCTTTGGTGTGCGTGTTACTGACATGTTTCAAGGGATGCGATGGTAACACACCAAGAACACGTAAATGTATCGCTAGAGATCGTGTGGACTAAGTCGCCCGCCCTACTTTCCAGAGCAAGTTAAGAAACCATCTACCACGACTTAGTCACATCTTTAGTGGGCCGTTCATGGTCCATGACATGCAAACCAAGGCCTCAACGCCTATAAAAGGAGAGCCAAAGCAACCGCAAAAGTGTGCAATCATTGAAGAAGAATCAAGATCTGCTTATGTTGTTGAGTCTGTTGTAACATTTCCAATATCACACGAGTGTTTTAACTTCTAATGGTGTTAGAAGGTTGTCCTTTTAGTACATGAGTGGTGTGAGGAAATCTTTAGTATTTTCATATATCTTGAGAGATAGTTTCTTAGCTTTTTCATAGATCTCGATAGATAGTTTTAGTACTCAACTTTCCGACTTTATCTCGTGGTAAAGTAGTGAGTTTTGTAACGTCATTGTAAATTTTATAGTGAATCATTTCATATATTGGCATCTACTGATTATAATTATAATCAGAAAAAGTTTCTTCGGTGTTCTTCGAGATTTTAATTCCGCTGTTTTACTCTGTGTGTGGATAACAATCTACATAACAGTTGTGTGTTTAGGCGAAGCAACACTTTCAAAAACCTTAGCAGAATTAGATAAGTTCTCAATGAGGCTCTTCATGCACAAAGGCACCCATCATAATCATTAGAACACTAGTAATCAGAATGGTGGCAGGGATTACACAAATGAGTTACAAGATTTTTTGTGATTGAAAAGTAACCTTTCATGACAATGTTTGCAAAAACCAACATCATCAGATAACCATCCAAGAAAACCAACAGACAATCCAACATCAACAGAAAATCCAACACCATCAAATAACCATCACAGCTCCTCTGAAAATCCAAGAAATTTCACAAACCATCCACACGCATCAGAAAATCACAGATATTTCATCATATCAGTACTCAATCAGAAAGATCTCACAGTTGGAAGTACGAGGGCACGAGAATCTTCAACATATGTAGTATTCTCAGGCTCGGATCACCCTCCGAGCCTTGTAGCCTTGCTATCTCTTCCAGATCTCCGTCTTCCACCTCATTTCCAGCCTCCAGATCTCCCGTCTTGGGCATCCTTCCAACCTCCAGATCTTCCGTCTTGAGCACCCGTCTAACCTCCAGATCTCCTGTCTTGGTCACCCTTCCAAACTCCAGATCTCCCGTCTTGAGCATCCATCTAGCCTCCAGATCCCAAATCCCAAGGGTCTCCTCGACAAAAGACCCCGTCTTAGACCAGCTCACAGAGAACGGCCACGACGTCAGCGCAGAGAGAACTTCAGAGTCGTCAGTATTGTAGGTCTGCCCGTCCGTGCTAACTAGATCGTTTTCATGGTGAAAGTATGGGAAGGGATTTTTTAGGGTTTCGGTGAAGGGGTTGATGCCCGAAGACGAGAGAGAGAAGGGGTAGATGAGGAGTTACAGAGAGAGAGAGATGAGAGAAGACGAAACCAGAGGGTCGACGGTGGAGTATGAAGAAGATAGGGTTTCGGTGAAGGAGTTGATGCCCTAAGACGAGAGGGAGAAGGGGTAGAGAGGGAGTTACAGAGAGAGAGAGAGAAGACGAAACCAAATGGTCGACGATGGAGTAGGAAAAAGCTAGGGTTTCAGTGAAGGGGTTGATGCCCGAAGACGAGAGAGGGAAAATGGTAGAAAGGGAGGTAGAGAGAGAGAAATCTCAGAAATGAGTGAGTCAGAGTGAACGACAAAAGGGGAGAGGGGTAGTTAATTTTAGGATTAGGGTTTTTTATGGGTAATATAATTAGTGAGTTAATTGATATTACTTCCATAATTTTTATCCCAAAAAGAAAACGAGCCAACATTGTTGGGACGTCCCAAAAAGGAATACGGGCCATGAATATTAGGACGGAGGGAGTATTAATTATGATGAATAAGAATAATTAGATTTTATTAATTTATAATTAAATTTATTATTTTTATTATAATTTAATAATTCAAAATTAGAATTTATTCATTCATAATTATGGTTGATTAATTCACAATTAAGGTTTATTAATTCAATTAAATTTTTTAATTCAAAATTTTTATTATTCAAAATTAGGGTTTATTAATTCATAATTAGGATTTATTAATTCATAATTATAATTTGTTAATTCACAATTAGGATTTATTAATTCACAATTAGGGTTTATTATTCAATTTAAGGTTTATTAATTCATAATTGAGGTTCATTAATTCAAAATTAGGGTTTATTTATTCCAATTTGGGTGTATTAATTCAAAATTAAGATTTATTAATTCATAATTAGGATTTATTAATAATTATGGTTTATTAATTCCAATTAGGTTTTATTAATTCAAAATTAAGATTTATTAATTCATTATTAAGGTTTATTAATTCAAAATTATGATTTATTAATTTACAATTAAGGTTTATTATATTAATTAATTTTAATTAGCATTAATTTAATAATTAATTAATTAATTAATTAATTAATTAATTAAAATTTTATTAGGGTGATCTCACTGTGTGCGTGGCGCGCACAGGAGTCCACCCCCTTTATCTAAGTTTTCCATGGATTTGCTAGCTTGAATCATAAATACTTTTGTATAAATTAAGTATTGAAATTGAAATAATGTTGCAGATAATGATTTAAAGGATAAGTTACAACATATCTCTAAAAATAAATATAAAATTATGTTTTCCTTAAATTAAGGAAAAACTGATTTTAAAAGATAAAATTACTTATTTAACCTTTGGCATAAACATAGAAAAAAATTATAGCACATATAATTATAATTTGTAGCACAAGAAAAATAAATCTTGTCCATTGATTTACTAAAATCAATAATCTTTTATTTTTACAAAAATTCATTCCTACATGATTCATCCTCTCTCTCTCTACACACACACACACACACACATATATATATATATATATATATATATATATATATATATATTTGAAAAGGAAATAATAATAATATGCAATCGTATTTATCAAGTTTTATATTCGACAGTCAAAATATTCGACAGTCAAACTTATTATAATACTCATCTTTTGTCTCATTTTAATATCTTTTTTTAATCAAAAGAAAACATGTTATTCGTTTAAGAGTACATCAATAAATATTTTAGTTGAAATGAACATTCGTTCACAAACGATCTAAATAACAATGATCACATTTTAATTCTATAATGTTATGATGGTTAAAATATTTATCTAATTAGTTTCGAATAATTTGAATTAATTAATACTAAAATAAATATGAGCCCTTGCAGTAAATGTCAAAATCAAAAGAAAATAATGTTGATTTAATATTTAAAATCTATTAAATTTTAATTTTATTTGTTATAGCCTATGAATATAATCTTATATTTTCACTAATTAATGAGCCAATATATTTCATTAATAGAGTATGTTCATAAGAATACTTGGCATATTACACTCGATCAATTTTCGAATATAATATAATATGTGTAGTTATTGATCGATAATACTTATAAAGTTGGATTCTAATTATCAGTCTTAATTTTATGTAATTACAGTGTGTTAGTATATATTTAGTTAAAATTTACGCTATATATATAAAGACTGTTACTTTAATAATTAGTTCATGAAATTTTATATTACTTTGTCATAGTGAATAATAAAAATATATAAGATCTCCGAAATAAATCAAAACATAATTCTTAATTACTACGAAACCTTTAAGATTATCACCGCACATCTCGCAAAATTTAAGTTAATATAGATCTTTTTTAAATTTAAATTATCTATGAGATTTGTTTGAAGTAAAAAAGATTCTTCTCAAATTAATTGGATAATAAATTCATACTACAAAAAGTATCAACCATGATGTAGTTGTAGCTTCTATAGAAGTATTATTATTATTATTATTATTATTTGTGGTTTATAACACTTAATAAACTTAAACATATAAACAAATAAAAATATTTTAAAATAGAATACATTTATTTTCATTACATGTATACTTTAAGGATATTTGTTATTCATATAGTAAATACATGATATTAAATTAATATTAGAATACTAAATTGACTTTGACAATATGTATCCTAATTATAAGACGTTTGTAACTGATCCTATATAAATATATGTTTTTAATTTTTTAATTTATAACTATACAAAAATAATTGAGATCCATATGATTAATTTTTTTGTTGATTGTATCATGGAGCGAAGCATACCTATCACATATACAATGTTTACAAAAATTTTAAGATATACATCTGTTTTTATATATGAATATAGCTTTTGGCTTAATTATTCAATTATTTTCATAAATAACGAGTAGTGTTGTTGATTTTATCTTCTAATTTAAAGTAAAAAGTATGCGCTAATACACCTTGGTTATTTTTTTTTCATGTCGTCGTTTTATATTTGACTGAGATTTTTTTTTTCAAAGTTTGTCACACATAAATTTAAATGAAAATAGCTGCACAAATATGATCAAGTTATAGGACAAATATTACCCCATTGTTTGGTGGTTTTGGTAAAAATATCCCACTGTAAAGGTAATTGCAAAACAATGCCCATCATTTCAGGAAATTATGACTTCATGACCCAAAAAACTTTCGATACTTGAATATTGACGTGTATCATCGGAGAGTCGACGTGGATGCCATATTAAAAACAAAATCATAAGACTTAAAACCTAGACAAATGTGATTGAACACAAGAACTCATCCCTAAATCATCTCTCCAAGCCCTACCAAACATAATATGAGGAATTTAAGAATCGAGAGGGAATCTTGAGGAAGTTAGGGTTTGCGAAGAAAGAAGTAGGTTGTTGCGAGGAATGGTGAAGTCCTAATCATCAAGTAGAAGCGAGAATTCTATATATGGAACTCCAAGACCACCCTATTGCAATAATGGATCATGTTATCCGCAAAGGTCATTTACGCACTATAATTCGGGTAAGAGGTTTTGGAGATGCCCTCTCGGAAATAAGGTTAGTGTATTTCCCCCTTTTTTCTATTTAAACGTCTATTCTCGGGATTTGATGGATCCCGCTGTGTACGTACCGATGTATGAGGGAAGGATACACCAGTTAGGTAAATTTTAAAGCTTTTTATTTTGACAAGACTGACTAGTTACAAGCAGTAGCTGGTCGGGTAACTAGCAGTCTAATACTGATGGTAGTATTGCTGGTCAGTTAAAATAAAGGATGTCTTGTAGTAAGTGATATCAGTTAGCAAACCTACTGACTGCTGAGACTGTCGGTTAATTGGACTGATAACTGATGTGAATGCGGAATGTGATGGTTACTGTATTTGTCTTACTGAAAACTTAAAGCCAGTTTGAAACACTTAGTCAGATATTGATTAGTCAGTTTTCAATTTATATATTTTCAGTATCAAGCGGATACTGATAGAGGGTTCCAAAATAATGTTGTGCTACTGTGTGCTGTTGATGATAGTTTAATAACAAGTAAAACTGAAAGCAATATTAAAAGTAAAAGACACGTTGCTTTTTATGTGGTTTGGAGAGATCAACTCCTACATCTACGAATTGATTGCTCAGTCAATCTACTAACTTTGGATTGGATCTTGTTTACGGGTACAAGATTAACCTAGATACAGGATCCCACCGCCTACTCGTCATTCCTCCTATGCTTGCCGGTGCTAGTAAACCACTAACTGCTTTCGGATGCAGTCGACTTAACCTCTAGTTTACGAGTGCTAGATGACCAAGCTTTCAGCAACTAACATTTCGCTACCTACTTGCCTCAAACTTCTGCACAATCTTTTGGGGGTTTTATAGAGGGGTTTCCAACTATGGATCTGAGTTGACATAGACGTCAAACTCAGTATGTCTGGGCTTAAGATATAAAAGACAAATATCATAGACTTGAGGAAACGTATACTAAAATCATGAGCTGATAAATATATGTGATCTCTTGAGATTTACTGATAGCACTGTTAACTTCATTCTTTGAAATCGTTGTTTGATTGGCTTGAGCTTTGAGCTTGAATTCTTTGAGATTTAAATTGCGAAAAGTTTCGGTTTTTTTCAAAGGTTGGATTCTTCATGTATTTCTAGAGAGGATGCTGAATAATGTCATTGGATGGAGCACCAATCAGATCATTCTATTTGTCGTTTCAATTCTTCCCGTTGAGAATCTTCGTACGTCATTGTCAGAGATCTGCATCATCGTACATTGTAGCTCTGCAACTCTGAAAGGTCCTCTGACATGCAAGATCTTCTGCAGATACGTTACGATATGTGGCGAGTCAAACACTTAAGGTTTAATTTCTTCCGTGTTTCTTGAGTTGAGTTGACTCCGTGTTTTATCAGCTTTGGCTTCAAGTTGGGTCACCGAGACCGCCTCTGTCTTTTTATCGCCAGCTAGACTCCGCCTTTATCGTAGTCGCACAATGCTTTCAGCAGACGTAGATAAATAGTCAGCTTTGACCTTTCATCAGCTAGCTTTGACGGTATCTGCATGTATTGAGAAAAGCTTCTCATTCTTTACATGTACCAATTTCTTGAATCAATTTATCCATCAATTCAATTCATTCATCCCACAAAATTTTCTTGAGAAAAAGATTAAATCTTGCAAAATTGAATTTAAAAAAAATGCTCCAATCCACGAATCATGTCCATCCCCTCCAAGATTCGACACCATTGCTATCTACAAGCTCCATGCGCAAAGAACACCACCACCATCACGATACCGATAAGAGCCCCAAGTTATATTAACATACTTTATATATATATATATATATATATATATATATATATATATATATATATATATATATATTTGCCCCAAGTTATATTAACATACTTTATATATATATATATATGAGGTGGTTTCTAGTTCCTATATGGAATGCCTATAAGTAAAAAAAATAAGAATATACCACATCCACATATCTTTCTCATATCAATGGTCAAAATTAAAGCAATATATTAAATGATGTCAAATTTGTTTTTTTATAAATTCAAATAAGGGTAAAATATTTAACAATTAATAAAAATTACATCATCATCTTCAACAACCCTTAGCATCCGATCCAACTATTCATCTTCTACATCCCACGTCCCTTAATTGTAGGGATTCAATTCAATCTTGCTCATCTCCAATTTCAAATTACATCTCGAGTATGAATATCTCCAATACATTTAGTTTAAAACTGTAGCACAACTGTATATGAATAAAAATAAGTTTTTCACTTTGAATAATATAATAATGACTAACTATGTAGCATTTATCATTCAACCTAGCATATATATTTTAAAGTGTGGAACTGTTAAAGATATAGTACACTATGTAGCTAAAACATTCAAATTTAGTAAATATTAATTTTGCACAAAACGTAAGCTCATGGTGGATATCAATTTTTCACATTTGGTTGAAAAAAACTTAATTTATGTAGCATATGTAATTTCAATTCGTAGTTCAATTGTATATGAATATATGTATTTTAATGAGTATTCTATAGCACTTTAATCATTAAGTATAACATATATATGATAATGTGTAGTAATCTTGTTATACATAGTACAGTGTGCAACACATATTTGTAGGAAAATCTTAGTTTATCCGTGCTTCCGATGATCTATCTTGGATGTTTAATTCACCATACATTGATTATATTTCCAACATGCTCCTATATAATTAATTGCAAAACATAGATGTTTTCTCGTGTTTACCTGCTAATTTCTGGGGCAGTTGATCAATTGCAGACTCCAGCTTTGATCTTTTGGAATGTTTCCCGGATGCATATTCTCCAATACCGAGAGAGATTAATCTATGGATAATACTGCTGAATTTTGCCTCCTATGTAAGATCTTGTGATTTTCAAAAATCACACTGTGGCATAGGATTATCTGATTTTATCATACCTTATATTTATAATGTTTTCCATAAAATCCTATTTAGATACGACTCTTGCGCATCTAACAAACATAATACTCATCTTCAATCCCTAAATATAATTCTTATCTAGAATAATTATCTCTTGATATCTAATAAAATCAGATAATATCTATCTAGATATATGATATGTATTAAAATAATACATAAATCAGAACAGAATCCCATTGGGACTCTATTGGGATGGACAAAATTTTTTTAGCAGTTTCAGGCATTGATGGGTCAGCCTAGAGATCAAATGCAAGGAATAAAGATGGGTCTAAATGAATTAATTATCTTATGTTCAGCACAAAACATAAATTAATTCATAAATATTTATTCATTTCACTAGAAAATAAATGTTGACGTACTCCTTTATTACCTTAAGCAGTACCACTCAACCTTATTATTGTACTTGAGCTAACTCACTACAAAAAAAAAGGCAATAGCGACGGAATATTCCGTCGCAAATCATGCCGAATCCGTCGTTAAAAGCGATTAGCGACGGATCAGCGACAAAATTATGTCGTCGTTGGATCGCTGATAGGCAAATCACTAACGACGGATTTCTGTCCGTCGTTAATTATCTGCGACGGAATAACGACGAAAATTTCAGTCGTTAATCGACGACCTTTTGAACGGTCGTCTGATTTAAAATCCGTCGATAATACAACTCTAATCCATCGTTAATAACGACGGATGGACGACGGAATGAAGTCGTTGCTAAAAATGACCGTCAAAACTCCGTCGTTAATTAGACGACAGTCCGTAGACAATCCGACGCTATCTAACGACGGACCGTGTCCGTCGTTAATTTTTTTTTTGTTATTTCACATAACCAATCCGTCGTAAATCCGTCGTTGAATCGTCTCTAATCCGTCGTCAATCCATCGCTATTTAACGACGGACATAATCGGTCGTTAGATTCAGTTTGTTCTATTATTACACGTCGCTAATCCGTCGCTAAATGTGCAGAAACTGCACAGCTTTTATTTGTATTTTGGACGGCCGTTTACAACAAACAACAAACATGTTTTCAAACATACCAACTACAAACAAACACAATCCAAACAACGCAATTCCAAACGGTACAATATCAAACAAACAAATCAATTCCAAATGATAAACATTATCATTCTAAATCATAAACACAATTCAAACAAAACAATTTCAAAAGATATAATATCAAACAAGCCAAACAATTCTAAATCATACGATAAGTTTTACAAATAAAATGTATTTGTTTCTTCATAATACAACCCAAAATATCATGAGGATGGGGGGAAACGGGAGCTGGCCATGAAGCGCTCCAAGGCCTCCCGCCGAGCCAGAATCGAGCCTTAATCTGTGCTTGAACGTCATCTCATGCTCTCAGCTCAGCTTGCAATCGGCCTCAGATTGCTCGCGCCGGTTGCATTCGGCCTCGTATGCCTCGCAGACCTTCTGCCGCCACCTATCAATCTAGCCTCAGATTGCTCGCTCACCAGTAACGGCCTCCATCTCCAATAGCTTTTGATGATAAGCTATGGAATCAGCAGTTGGGCACTCTCACCGAATGAGACGACGCTCGCTCTGCATGTATGTCCGTGATAGAGAACCGCCCAAACATCCTATTCTTTTCTTTGAAGATCTCCCAAGGAAATTTTTAGAATTTGAGTCCTATCAATTTACGTGCCGCCATCATCGCCCCCCCATTGGCTCAACTGTCACTGCTCCTCAATCATCATAATATAATTTTGTACAATTAGTATTTAATTAAATGCTCGTTATTAGCTAACGAATATACTTACCGCGATACTCGAGCCTTCCCGTCTCAGATAGCTCCCGTCGCCGGTTGCATGATACCTTGGAATACATCCCATTGTACCTCGATATGTCAACTCCACGCCTCTTGCCTATAAATAAGTCAAACAAATTAAATAATTAAAAAGTATCACGATTCTTAAATAAATTTACTATATCTAAAACTTCAAAGTACTTACAATCTCTCTCGCATACTTAAATGCAGAGCGTGAGCCACCCCGATGCTTGACTATCCCAGACCTCGCCATCCGCTCTCGGACATTCTGCTGTCGGGCCTTTGCCGCCTTGACGCCGTCCGTCCGAGCCCAATATGCCTACCAATTATCCCAATCTCGCCGGGGATAAATTGAGGTGGGTTGGCGAGTCCTTCGCTTGATCTTGTGAACAAGATCTTTATAGCTGCTCGCGGCCTTTGCGCACCAAGAGGAGTAGACCATGGCCTCGTCCAACAGATCATCCCAATAAAAAATTTATGCAAAAATATATGAATACAACATCACTTTGGTGTCAAAGGTCAAAACATAAATGACTCAGATAAACAACACGAACCTCAATTCATCGAATAAATATGCTTGAACTCTTGAGGCACCATTTTCCAATTGAAGCCGTTGTGGTTCATGAATTTATGAAATGACTCGTAATCACGCTGGCTACATCATTACTCTGACATAAAATGCTGCAATTTACAAGATAATAAAGACATCAGAATATTATGATTTATTTTAACTGAGACATACAATAGATAACATACTCATTCACAATGGCTATCTTCGTCATCCCCTCCCTCGACGGCACTGCACTCACCGCTGAGGGGCGGGTCGTGAGATAGTGCCTCCATGCCTTCATCGAGCCCGACAGCGAGGCGGCGGACGATATGATCCTGGATGCTTCCGACCTGATGACGAGGCACCTCGTCCACTGTGAGACATCTGCAAACAAAGGCAAAAAATGCTGCATCATTAAAATTTCACAAATAATATATATCATAACGTTTTGTGTGCATACTATAAAATAAAACGTTTTTTTGTGCATACTATATAATAAATTCAAACCCTATTCATTGTCGTCATCATCATCATCATCATCCAATGTATGATTGTCTTCTGACTCTAACAATTCAACTTTATCATCCGTATCATCAAATGTCTCTTCAATGTCTATGAGTGTAATATCCCGAAGAAACAAATGCCTAATTACGATATTTACATCAGTAATTTAGGGTTTCGCCGTAATAATAGAATTAGTAATTGATCGAACAATGATTTCAATTCAGTCACGAAGTAACGAATTCCTATTATATATTCACTGAGAATTGTGAATTAAGGAATAGAACGTTATAAAGTATTTCGGCAGTGTTATTTTAACGTCGATTGCATATCGATAGTTAAAATTTCATGAAATTTTCTAATTGTCGAAGCTTAGAATTAAATTCCATTATCAATGGAATAATTTAATAAAGTGAGTACGACTTTATTACGATCATTTGGAGATGAGTCGACAACTAACGTTTTGAGACGTTTCAAACGTTAACATCTAGAGACGAATTGAAAAATGAGTTTAATGATCAAGGAATTATAGTATTTAATTTCCTATGATTATTTTATGTAATTAGGGTATTATTAAGCATTAAAACAATGCTAGATCATTAAGGATTTGATAATGATCAATTCACTAATTTTCAAGACCCTAATTCGAAAATTGTGGTTTTCTCTCATATAATGATACCATTAATTTTTCCTATGATATAAATTACTATCTAAGATATATGTTATGATATATATATATATATATATATATATATATATATGTATGAATGGCACGAAAATAAAATATGTACCTCTTGAGAATGAAAATGCCGTGACTTATGTTATAATCACATAATTCACGTTACTTTGGTATACACTATGCTATGTGGTGTTTTGATTATTCAAGTGGTATCTATGTTATACATTAATCTAATATAAATCAAATGACATGATCTTACATTGAGGATTTGTATCTTGATTAATATATAGTATTAATACATGAATTAAACAAAATCATTCCCTTGAACCCACTAAGAGCCGTCGGCTCTTGTACCAATATTGCATGGCCTTGAGTGGTTCAAGGTCCAACATGGTGTAAGGAGTATTAATTCCATATCATGATCACTAAGTGAGTCATAATCCATGATTGAGAAGACTTCTAATTTATTTAATATATTTGTGAGTGACCGAGAGAGAGTGAGAGGGTACATAGTGCTAGGATCTCCTTTCTTCTCTCATTCTCCACTCACTCAACACCTTGAACACATTCAAACACTCTCATTCTCTCCCAATTTCTGGAAATAGCCGAGAGCTTCTCCCCTCCCCCTTTGAAAAATTTTGAGTGTTCATCCTCTTCACCTTCACCAAAGCTAGCCTATACACATTTCTCCTTAAATCCATACCATTAGAAGGTGAGAATCGAACAAGGCTTCGATTATCCTTTAATTTTACAAAATTTCGAAGGTTTGATCTATGTGAATGCACGTGTTCTTGATTGTAAGATTTTTTAATGCATGTGTTCCTAGTGTTCTTGTTTGTAAAATTAGCTAATGCATGTTAAGTTTGACCTAGGGATAAGTAGGTGTTCTTGATTTCAAAATGTTATGCATGTGTTTGATCTCAAAATTTTGCTAACTTATAGTAAGTCATGCATTAAAATGTGTAGCATGATAAATGGAAGCATAGATCATGTTTAGAAACTAATTCGAAAATGTTATGAGAATTGTGTGATGATCGAAATTTTTTAGAAATTATTTTAAGGTTGGATTGTTGATCTATGATATTGTGAAAGTTCATAGTGATTTATTTGAAATTTTGGAAAATCCTATGCTATTATTGTGAAAATACCGAAACCAAAAGAAAATCCTATGTTGGTGTACAATTTTATTTTAAGACATGCAATGACATATTAGTGATCTAGGACCTTGATTATGTATTACATGAATTTACTAGAATTTTTGGAAATTAACTGCTCATTTTTTTTCAAAAAGACCGTGAGCTTCCAAGTTGAGAATGATGATGATTAAATTGTTTTTAATGAATATTATGATGTAATGTTGTTATATTATAGTATATAAGCATGGTGTATTTTTATTGGAATTTTATAAAATGTTTGGTATATGTTGAGGATAGAACTGTGACCTTGGACATTTTAATCCTTGATGAAGAAATGGAATATGATGGACTATATGTTATAAATTTGTTATAAATTAATGTTGGGACCTTGTACTAATTATATAGAATTTTTGAGAAATATTGGACAAATTTAAAAAATAATAATAATAATAATAATAATACCGTGACCTATATAAATATAAAGGTGTTGCTCAAAATTTTCTATAGTTAATATTAATGCATATTAATGACCATAGTGTAAAATAATACACTATATGAATTTAGAGAAATTTGGAACAAATTTGGGAAATATCATTTTATAGTAGTGAGCTATAATGTTAAGGATAAGGATTTTAAATCCTTTTTAATCAAGAATAATAATATATTATATGTCTAAAAATTATTTTAGACATAATTGAATTTTATAAAATTTTATAAATATAGAATACTATGTTTATGACAAAACGTTATGTTAAATAACGTTAGAAATAAAATATAATGCTTAATGAATAAATTGATTAATATTTAAGAAAGATACTAATAGAGTTTATCGATTTGCGTGAAAAATCGAGAATTAGGACTCTACGAAAAGAAATCGATTAAAATCGATTTATGTTGATTGGTTATTAAGAATATGAATTAGTAAAGAATTTACTAATAAAAGTCAAAATTGTTGACTTTTGAAATCAACATACGAAATACGTTCGATAAATACGCTAATACGCGTAAAACGTACTAATTAGGTAAAGAAACCTCATTGGTAAGAAAAGATTTCATAATTGAAATCCTTGTATCGAAAAACGTATAAATACATTGAACGTTTAAACCCGAAGGTTAAAATGTAAAGTTAAACATATCTCAAGAACGAGAATTTAGTTAAAATACGAATTGAGCAGTATTGAATTAGTTAAGGAATTCAAATTATATCGATATAGATTATCAAAGTTTATTCTAGACTTTGAAAGTCTCGAAAACGTGAACGACGTATCAAACATCGCTTTTACGTAGCGTGGACGCCGACGCAACGATCGGACGTTGAAGGGAAATTGAATTAAAGACGATCAAGTAGTCCAGGTGGGCTTTCTTATCTAAACAAAACGTGACTTTGCTGTTTTCTCAAATGATTTTATTTACGATGCTTATATCAAGAAATGTTGATAAAATGTTTACGAGATTACCTGCCAAATTTTTTTATGTTTTATGTATGTATCCTATCCTGAATGAATGGTATGAATGTGTTTTATAGCTTCCAAATTATACCGCTGATGATGATGATGATGATGATGATGGAGAGTGTTGAGGAGTTGAGGATGCCTTTGATGTTTACATGTTAAGAACCTCAATACACATCGCCATATGTGTATTCACACGCTTCACCGCGGCAAACAATGTTTTGTGATAATATGATGTTAATGATTGAAGTCAGCAGATCATTTGTATTCTTTTGATCCGCTGGTCTAACCTTTCCAAAGACATTATGTTAGTAATGTTTATAACGTTTGAATCACGCTAATCTCGTATTATATATCCTCGTAATAGAATTTCATGAATCCCTAAGTCATCGCTCTTCAATCGCCTCTCTAATCCGCCCTTAGGATTAGGGCGGGTTGGGTCGTGATCGAGTGGTATCGTAGGCATTCATTCTTTGAACCCAAAATTTTCTTTCAAGATTAAGTTTAGATTGAGTCACTAGACTTCTAGAAATTAGCTGACTACACTCAACACTCCATCACATCCAGCTCAACCGGGATGAGGTAAATGATTTCTTTCTCAAACTCTTGAAATGAAAAGTTTGTTTATGAACAAGATTGAAATCATATTTTGAAGAAAAAGGAAAGAAATGTTATGATGTTTGAAATGAAAGTTATGAGTAAGAAAATTTCAAAATTCGATTTTGAAATTAACAGGAGATATGCAAAGTGATTGAATTGAAAATGAATGTATATGTTTGAAATGAGTGTGAACGGTCAATGTTGAAAGGATGAATTCAAAGAAATATGTATGTATGAATGAACTGTATTGTCATTCTTTGAAATTTTAGTTTTAATTTCATGTTGATTATGATTTAATGATATGTCATCACAAGAAGAACATAGACGAGTAAGAAGCATGATCACGTGTTACAAAAGAACTTAGACGTATGAACTTCTTTTCTTCACAAGAACAAAAAGAATGACCAGAACGACGAAAGTAACGATAGCCTCGAACTCGAACGGCAAAGGACGAGTGTAAAGATAAACGAGAACGACTTCAACTTTGGAAATGAACGACATCAGCATTGTCATCATAACCCCGACATGGCCGACATCAATTGTGACTTCAGCATGTATGACCGTTGATTTTGACTTCGATTTTTTTTCTCTCGACTTGGATACAGAGACCTTGGTAGTCGTACTACTTAGGCAGCAACAATAGCGCACACGACCTCGGTGTCGGCATTGCCTCGGATTTTGGCACGAGCGCAATTTTTCTACAAATGTGATAATTTTGTTTTAGCTCATTCTCTTTCGTTAGGACTCCGATTTACGCATGGTTTTTGCCTGTGTATTTGTAATACCCCGAGAAATTAAAACTTTGATTTACTAATTTATTTAGCTAAATCGAGATTTGAATTTAGAGATATTATTAAATTTATTAATCGTTGACGTTTCGATTTTATTTTCGAACGAGAAAATTTAAACAAATGTTGGAGAACGAATACAGTTATAAATCGAGTTAGATATTTTTATATGGGATAAATGGTCTAGTCAAACCACATCATTTTTATTCCTCAGAATATTCCTCTTTACCATACTTTACTCTACGTTTTTCCACATGCTCATTTGTTCAACCTTCACAACATCAGTACCAAATTTTACCTCACACTTTCACTCATAACCTACATCCCATTTCACTTATCCTTCACAACCAATTACATTTTCAAACAAGGAAAAGCAAACCATCTCCTACCTTGCACTAAACGGTAATGTTTTCCTCATCATCTCCTTTGTCTTTCAAATTTACACAAACTTATGATACCTTGTGATTTCCAGAACCACTCTCATTTCATCCACTTCAAGAAAAGAAAAACAGCATCACATATAAGACATTACAGGTTCCAAACAATTCCATCTCCGAAAACTTTATACCAGTTCAATAAATGTATAAGCTTGTAGATGAGATAAATGCGTGAAACTGGAAAAATTACAAAGTATTAACAAACAATCTCTTCCTAACTACATAAGAATTTAAGAAAGTCGACGGTAGAATCTAGTTTGTGGACGGCATAAACAGCGGCCACCGTGGAGATTCTCTGTTCGACGAGACGGCAGCGCGTGGTGGCCGTAGTACGGTCGGAGACAGGAGAAGACGGCGGCAGCTTTGCCGAGAAAGAGAGGCGGCTCGCACGTGTGGAGTCCGGAGTGAGATCCGCGGAGAGAAGGTAAATCGCTACGCGGCGGGGTAGATCGGGCGAATGGGTGGTCGATTTTTTCCAGATCGTAGCGTATATGTGTATGTGTGGTGTGCGTGCACATATATTTGAGAACGTGATGTGGATGAGGTTGTGCAAGCAAGCATAGCCTCACAGACGACGGCATGCCGAGACGGAGATGGCGGCGGTGCGTGTGTGTTCGAGAGGAAGGAGGATAGAGAGTTCGTGTATGTGAGTGTTGCATCGGCTCACCAAGAAATCATGAGAGGATCTACTGGTTGCGGCGGCGACGACACGGTTCGCCGATCGGTGACGACGACGCGGTCGGTCGGAGACGGCGCGCGCAGATAGGGCTTGTGTGTGTGAAAGTGTGAGAGAGAGAGGTGTGAATTGGAGGCGGCGGTCAATGCTAAGGTTCCAATTAATTATGGTAATGGGCTTTGCTTTCATCACGAAAATAACATGATGTTGGGCCTACGGTCTTGGGCGATTTTAATTACATTGGGCTAAATTGAAAATGGGCGAATTAAAATGGTGATTGGTTGATACTATTTTCTCCTCAATTTTTCAAATCGAAAATTTAATTGGGATGGGCTTAGTTAGTTTTAAGTCATCGGGTTGGAAAATTTATATCAATGGACTTGAGAGAATGGGCCATGGACCTAAATTAAATAAATATGGGCTTTTATTTAAATTAATGAAGGACTCTTGAATTAATTGCTATGTGTTTTAATTAAATTGAAGATGGGCTTAGTCTTATTTTAAATATTGGACTAAGTATATAAATGGGTAATGGACTTGAACTATTCATATATGATCCATTAAAATTAAATTAAGGATTAAATAAGTTATATATACTATTAAATATGAGATTTAATTTAGGAAATTAAATTTGAGCTTTATTTTAATTAATTAAACAAAAATCTAAATATCAATTATTTAGAGTGAATTAATTAAATTAATTAGATTGAATAAAATCTAATTTTTAGAAAGTGAATAACATAATTAATTAATTATGTTAAGGAATAATTTGAGAATTATTCTCTTTAAATGATGTATTTATGTAATGAGATGGACTTATGTAATTTATTATTTAAGACGTGATTAGAAATAAATTCTAATTAGTGGATATCTAAGATGAATTAAATTAATTTGATTGATTAATCAAATATTATTGGACTATTAAATTGATCCATTTAATTAATATTTAGTTATGGATTTACTTAATTAAATTGGAGAATTAATTAAGTAATGAGTTGATTATGTCAAATAGATGGTTGAGGAAATATTATTTAATCAACTCTAAATTATAGAACGATTGATGAAGATGATTGATTTATAAGAAACCTTTATTGATAGTATACTATAGATACGGGTATCTATATTAGAATATGTGAAACGTGTGGACGACGAAACGCGGCTAATAAATTTTAGCAATGAATGAGGATTTAGAACTCGAAAACGTTGATACGCGTTAACAAACCATTTAATATTAGTTATGGACTTAAGATTCATAAATTCTACGAAACGACGTGAGAAACATCGTTGGAAGGAAGAATGCAACGTCGAGGTGTCATCTATCGTTATGACGAGACCAATCGAATAGACGAAAATAAATGTTAATTAAGTCACATCGATAACGAAAAGCCTAAAACCCAAAGACTTAAAAGATATCGCATTGTCGAATCTTAATGATGCTTCTCGAAAGAAGCGAATGACTTACTAAATTATATTTCTTACATTGATAAGGTCCAAATGGACGTAAACGAAAACAACAGAGGATCGGCCGGCACGTCTCCAAGAAGCACAATTCTTGAGGTGGGCTTTTCTTGAAACAAAATGATTATGCATAACTCAAAGCATGATTTACAAAAGCTTTATGAAATATTATCGCATGAACTGTTATTATTTCGCCAAATATTTATGTTTTGTTGTGTCCATATCGAGGTTAGTTTGTCCAAATGTGGGGACGAGAATTGATTGGTATATCCAATGTGGTATATGAATGAGTTGGTCCACCAACATTAAAAAGGGTATCGATCGGATCCGACTTAGTTGAGGACTAACTCGGATTGTGTACACGTGTGACTGTGTGTTAAGGTTAGCTACCTCGATCGTCACGGCGACTATGTGTAGGTGGCCACCTCCATAGTGCGCGAATGAATGAACGAATGAATTACCAGATATGGAACAACGTGGATGAAATAGTCCGGCCGGACATTTTTGGAAAACGATAAAATGTTTGATAGGCATGGGTCTTTTCAACTAAAATCCTCATGTGCTATTGTGGGCAGTTCAATAACTTTTATAAAGAAAATGTTTTCGAATGAGTCCACCGAGTACTTTTGTACTTAGCCCGCATATTCGCTTTTGATGTGCAAAGGTTGAGCAAGATTGATGATGGGTGCGGTGGTGCAAAGTGGTAGTGGTTTTGTTGCTTTAATTGAAGGGATTCTAGAACCTTGAGCATGCATCATCATATGTATGTTCACACGCTTATTTGCCGCCAAACTCGATGTTTTGTTGGTATCTATTGATTATGACCGCTATCATATCGTATTGAACCGAGGTCGTACCTCATTCCTTGAAGTGCTACGATTGGGTTAGACTTGAACATAGAACCTTTTGGCAAGTCTTTACGTGACTTGAGTTTGTCTTAGATACAACGTATCCCTTTAGTCTCACGATTTATTCACAATTGATTGGTTAATCGTATTGGTTTAAATTATATATATCCGCCGCATTTATCATACCAAATGACGATCCATGTGATCCGTACTTTCTTTAAAAGTCGTCGTCACAAAGTGGTATCGAGCAATTGTTAACTCTGAACTCTAGAAAGCCCTTCCTTGAATCATAAGTTGAAAGTAGAGTCTTGAAACTGTTGGTATTGACTTCATTTCATTGAATTTTAAATTGAAAGTTGAGACTAAAATTAATTGTGTTTGACTACCATCGCACTCCACTCCATCATCGTCCCGCTCAACGAGGAAGAAGGTAACTATTTCAATTGAAAGTTGTTTTAAAATGATGGAAGTTTATGAAATGAGAAATGGACTTACAAAAGTCGCGTTGTGTTGAAAGTTGAAATATGTTGAAAAGGGAAAGGTCTCAAAATTTCAAATGGAGTTGTTGTTTCCAATGATTTTGGAAAAATGAATGATTGACATTGAAAAATTATTTTCAAAATAATTGATTGTTAAGTTGAAGAAAAAGTTGAAAACTCTGGGAGATTGATAAAGTAATGATATGAGAATATCAGTTGATTGCATATATGTTATGAGTTGTGTTTACTCCTATATGCAAAGCATGCTAGAGGTATAATATAAATGAGTATGTTTCCCATGAGAACATAGACTCTTAAGACGCATGATCCATTTTACCGAACTTAGTATGAGAACATAAGGTGTTCCCGATTGAGCGAATACTAAGGAAGAACGAGAACATCGAATTATAAGAATCTCAATCGAGCGGATTTGATGATGAGAATGCACAACTCTACGATGACGAGCGATTGTTTAACCGGAGGTTACATCATTACGAATCCCAACCTCCCTACGCGAAGAAATTTCGAACACTATACATGCTATTTCTATCGTAGCGATAACGAAGAATCAAAGCATAACGTTAAGAAAGTATGTATAATAAATAATAATAATAAAAAAAAAAAGAATTTTGAGTATTGCGGAACGCATATGATCGAATGTTATGATTCGAATGGAAATAAAGGTTTCATAACTCGATGAGAAATGGTGACCACTTAGCCTTTACCCGGCTAGACATTGAATGTCATTTTATCCTAAGAGACCATACAATCTTTTTGAATACCAAATTAATAAAATAAGATATAAGATTGTGGTTCGAGCGATGTTTACGACTAAAGTCCTTATCCTGTAGAACCATACCCAAGAAGGTTGTATATTCCTATAGGCGTATCGAGGAGGCGGCGGTGAGTTCTTAGCTCACTCATGTGACACTAGGTTACCGTACATGGACGTGGTACATCATACTACGACGGCGCACTTCGTTCAAGGTTGAGGCCGCCATCCGATTGGCGTGGATATGCCCGTGAGATATCGGCAGATTTCATCTATCGACGTCGAGAGAGCTTCGATCTTGAGGTAGACTTACCCGTTCCGTCAACCACCAATTACGTATTCATGGTATAAGGAGTCACATCACAGTGGACCGATTCCCTCGAGCGGAATATACCTAGCGTGATGAGAATCTGAGTGGCACCATCCGAAGAGGCCTTGTTTAGCATCGATGGATCTGCATTCTTAACGGTTGTGACAGGAAAATATTCGAGTGGATCTTCTAGTCTCGACAACTCCTTTTCGGTCCTACCACCAAGAGGTTTCCATCCCGTCATTGCTTGCCGGACCATCGTCTGCCGATCATTCCATGCCAAGACTCACCTCTACCTACCGGCGTTTCCCGCTTTAACCGTGTGCCAACCGTGCGGACCCATGTACCACGATCTTTGTGAGATTTACTGAATCACGTGCTAATCAGTATGCGTTGTGAGAGAAGCTTGTGCCGTCTTGCCGCTTTCAAATTACAATGTGATGCCCATAAGGAGATCATGGTGAGGTCCACCGAGGACCTAATTGCTATGGAAGAAGCTAGAATTATTTGAATTAGAAACCGTGAGCCCGTATATTCATGGCGAGGTCAAAGAGGGTAGGACCGGAGAAGATCACGAGGAGGACACATTGCTGTCAATGAGATGGAGGAAATTGATAGTACCCATACTCTCGGTTCGACTCGAACACGATGAGCTCTATTTATACCACAGGCGATTATGGATCTAGTTATTTAAGACTAGAAATGTTTTGTTTATATACGATTGCATATTTGGTGATGCATACGAGCGATGAGTCGATTACGATACAAACCCTATTTTGATGACCTCGGTGGTATTTAAATATTTATGCGCATCGTGATTAGGTAGGTGGAGGATGCCGATATTAGTTTTGGAGCATCATACTCCGTGCACAGCCTCTTTGGTAAATCTCAAGAGCGATGAAAATCCTTGAGAGGCATTTGACTTGATATGATGATAGCTCATCGAGAGCAATTAGTTTGATGTCGTATTACATGATGTCGACGATGTACTAGACTTACGCGTATGATTATAAATACATATCGCATGTTGAGATATTTAAGATCACGATGGATGTTATAAGAAGATGTTTGATTGCGATATATATAGGGATGAAGAGCTAACCCTTAGTTAGAATCCACCAATTTTCAACGGAATGGAATCTCGTGGATACGAAACTATGGATTCACGCTAGAACGAATCCTTAAATTCCTTTATTGCACCTCTTAAGGCGCTTGTCATGCGTTGCTTTGCAAATGATTGGTGCAATTTACGGCGGCGGAGCGAGAGAAGACCTTATATGAATAGGAACTAGAAGCTACACAGGAAGAGTTCAAGGAAAGTGTGCGAAGTACATTCTAAGAGCTACCGTAGATGAAAGGACACGAGTTCTACAATTTACTATAAGGAAAGACCACGGTCACGAGTTACGACAGTGCATCCCGCGAGATGTCGCGGTATCGCCTCGATTGTTGACAGCGACGGAAGAGGCGAAAAGTTACAAATAGACTCAGTGATACGATCTCGCCAATCGGGTTGGAAATTGGCGCGAATATGTAGTCCGAATCAAATCGAAACGAGCGACAAATAGATATGATGGAAAATCGATACATTGAAGTCGACCCTCTAAGAGCATGGTAATACTTGACCTCGACCCAAAGAGCAATTAGCCTCAAAACACGGGGGCGATGAATGACACACAAACGAGGATGGATTCCTCGTCAATAAGTCGATAATTGAATTTCTTGGCAAACCAGGCTGAAAATTGAACCGCTTTGCTCGAGCTCGCGTAATTGGTTCACGGGAACACGAACAAGTCGAAATCAACGAACTTTAGTTGCATTACTCTATCATGAGATCGAGTGTCACTAGTCGGTCATGGAAATCGACCTATCGTGAGGCCCTAATAGAAAGCAGGGACATTGAGGCTACTTTACCGAGAATAGGATTGTCCTGTCATCCACGAATCACCAAGGAGATCGGGAAAGAGAAGTGGGAAGGACCCCACTGGGGTAAGTATCAACGCCGCGGCCAGCAGGAGGCCATGGCGAGGAATAACATGTCATCCGGTGCAGGCAAGAAATGGGCCTTGATGGTGCCGCACTGGTGGGGAAACCAGAATTAAGGCTCCCTGCGTGCCCTGGGTGCCATAGGAGTCAGGAGGTGCGCATTCACCAATGAGGATGTTTCATTGTGGCGGAAGGTCACTACTTTAAGGCCTGCGATGCACCAAGGGAAACGACCGCCTAACGTGCCCAATCGAGTCAGACAAATCCGCTATCAAGCTCAACCGTTTCACAACAAACCCGGTCCGGTTTCCACCAAATCGGTGACCATATCAACCACGACAAAGAACGACAACAACAATGGCGACAACGCGACAATCGGTACCGCCTAACTCCAACAACAACAACAACGGCGACAGAATCAGCGAAGAACAACGACAACACCATCACCAACAACAACAGCGCTGACAAACTGGGACCTACACCTCAACCGGAAAAGAAATTCCCGCGAGTCCGCCCGGGAACCAAGGAAACTTGGCGGTATGGAATACTTCTCCAAATTTCTGTTACCCTCTTGTTTGATCTTGACGCGCATCCTTTTATTGTTGAAGCATGCGTTGAGAACTTAGGATTTGATCCTAAACACGCTGAACAAATCATGAGAAATTCTTCTACAGTAGGAGGAATAAGAGCGGTAACCACGCATGCTTGAACCTAGAACTTGGACTAGGTTTACTTCGATCATGACATATAATCTTCACGTCATACCTATGACGGATGTGGACATAATCCTAGAAATGGATTGGTTAACGAATATAATGATACTATCACGAAATGAAAGTAAGATTTCTTCCAACATCTCGGAAAGAAACCTATAAACTTTCACGGGATCGACATGGGAAGAAGTCCCAATCATATCCGTGCTATAAGCAAGAACATTCTTGAACATGACGAGATGACCACATCTACCTTGTCTATCTCGGGGAGGAAGACCGAGAATAAGAGAAGGAAAAAAAGGCGTTCGATTGTGAGAGAATATTCCAATGATTTTCGGATGAACTACTTGGATTACCGCCGACTCGGCGGATGGAGTCCACATCGATCTCAAACCGAGGTTACATACAGATCGAAGCCCCATGCGGATGACACCAAGGAACTTGAGGAATTGAAGATCCAACTACAAGAACCCTTGGAGTTAAGTTTCATTAGACCCAGGTATCTCCATGGGGAGCACCTGCCCTTTGTGAAGAAAAGGATAGTACACCGAGAATGTCATGATAGACTATGAGTTAAACAAGATAACTCTAAAGAATAAGTATCCCTTGCCCGAATTGACGACTGTTTGATCGACAAGGGAGCATCGTCTTTTGAAGATAGACTTAAAGTCGGGATACCATCAACTAAGGATTGACCAAGATGTACCTAAAGCGACTTTACATACAAGGTAAGGTCATTTTGAATTCATCGTTATGCCCTTTGGACGTACAAGTACTGACGAATATTTATGGATATCATGAATAGGTATTTCACTTCATACTTAGACAAGTTTGTCTTAGTATTCATAGGCGATATCTAATATATTCCAAGAATAACCAAGACCACGAAGAGCACTTCGAGGATGTGCAAAGTTGAAGCAATAGCAACTCTTCGCCAGGTTAGCAAGTGTGAGTTTGGTTAGGCGGTGACATTCTTAGGTCACATCGTGTCCGTAGAAATCAAGTAGACCCTTGAAAATCGATATAGTTAGAGATGGGAATCACCAAAGAACCGAATGAAATTCGACTTCTTAGATTTGTCGGCTACTATCGAAAATTTATCGAAGGATTTTCAGCGATAGCCGACCCATGACCCAATTGTTGGGAAAAGGAATCAAGTACACTTGGACCGCCGAGTGTGAGGCTAGTTTCGAGATTGAAGGTGCCGACAACAACACATGTACTCGCAGATGCGAGCGGATAAGGGTACGATCTCTGTGAGGACGCTCAAGAATGGGCTAGGATGTGTTACGATGCAGAAGCGAGTTATTGCTTATGCTTCAGGCAATTTCGCCTACATGGGTTGAACTATCCTCATGCGACTGGAATTAGCGGTCGTACATGCCAAAGATTTGGAACACCATCTCTATGGAGTTAGATGTGAGATCTATCTTGACCATAAAAGCTGAAGTATTTCTTTGGCGGAAAGATCTTAACATGAAACGCAGATGGTTAGGCGATGAAAGATTACGATTGTGGCCTCAACTACCACCGAGCAAGGCTAATGTTGTGGCCGATGCCTTGAGTGTAAATCTCGCCTAGTTTGGGATGCCTCCTCGGTCATGAGGAGGCGCTTATAAGCAATTTCGGAGGATTAATATCGAGTTATAGAGCCGCTTTGAGGCGATAGAAGGCTGTGTGCAAAGTTGATTGCAATCCCGGTTTAAGCTCGAATCTTGGAAGCTCGGAAGAAGAGCAATGAAATTTGGGAAATGCGAGCCAAAATCGAGAATAATGACCACAAGAATTTTGAGTAGCAACATATGATGTTTTGCTATATGATGGCGAGTGTGTATTTTCTAAAGACAAAGGGCTTAAGAGTGAGATCTTGATAGAAGCTCATGAGACGTCTTACACCGCATACGTCGAAGCGCGAAAATGCACCAAGATATCGAGGAGAATTTGGTGGGATGGAATGAAGCGAGGCGTAACTTCGTTAAGTAGGCGTTGTTTGACGTGACAAGTGAAAGCACTCCACCAATGACCGTATGGAACCTTACAACCGCTGGACATACCGAATAGAAATGAGAGGATATAGCCGTGGATTTTATACCGGCTACCAAATCACTAAAAGAAAATACCGCTAATTGGATTATCATCGATCGTTGACCAAAAGCACGTATTTCTTACCGATCCTAATAACATATGGATCGGTATATTAACACAATGATTATGTTCGATGAATCATAAATTTGCAAGGAGTTCTAAAACTATCGCGTGCATTGAGATTCAAAATTTACATCAGTTCTAGATGAGCTCACAAGGGAATTGAGAACCCAATTGCATTTCGGTGATACACATTCCACCCAAGCGGAAAGACAATCCGGAGGACCATCCAAGCGGCGAAGATATATTGAGGACTATTGTCACGGACGGATGAGAAAATTTGGAACAAGTGTTACCACTAGCGGAATTAGCATACAACAACACTTATCAAGCAATTATTGGAATGACCCGTCTGAAGCGCCTTATAAAAAAAAATGTCGATCACCACTTTCGGGGATGAAGTGGGAGAAAGAAAAGTATTAAGACCGACTACTGTGGGAGAGATGATCGAAATTGTGAGATGATCCAGCTAATCGAATTAAAGAACTAAGACCGATGTAAGTCGTACACGACAAATGTCGCACGTAACTATATTTTGATGTAGAAACAGTTTTCTTGAAGATTTTCCCATGAAAGGGATCGTGATATTCGAATCAAAGGAAGGCTGCGATCACATTTTCTAGAACGCTATGAAATATTGGAAATGATAGTACTAATAGCTTACACGGTGGCATTACCGCCAGCTTTGGGAGCGTGCTGGCGTGCTCCACGTTTCACAACTCATGAGATACATACATGACCCCAACCTTGTAATCATTGATAGATATTGTCCTCCATTTAATATGAGTTATTTAAATTATTCACGAAAATTTTGGACGACATATCAAAAACAAAGAACGAAATACCATTAGAAAAAGTTTTATGGTGACACCATAGACAAGAAGAAACAACTTGGGAATTAGAATCATATGAATGAAAATACCGGATCTTTTCGAGGTTAGTAAATTTCGAATGAAATTTATTATAAGGGATGATATGTAATACCCCGAGAAATTAAAACTTTGATTTACTAATTTATTTAGCTAAATCGAGATTTGAATTAGAGATTATTAAATTTATTAATCGTTGACGTTTGATTTTATTTTCGAGCGAGAAAATTTAAACAAATGTTGGAGAATGAATCAGAGTTATAAATCGAGTTAGATATTTTTATATGGGATAAATGGTCTAGTCAAACCACATCATTTTATTCCTCGGAATATTCCACTTTACCACGCTTTACTCTACGTTTTCCACATACTCATTTGTTCAACCTTCACAACATCGATGCCAAATTTTACCTCACACTTTCACTCACAACCTCATCCCATTTCACTTATCCTTCACAACCAATTACATTTTCAAACAAGGAGAAACAAACCATCTCCTACCTCGCACAAAGCGGTAATGTTTTCCTTATCATCTCCTTTGTCTTTCAAATTTACACAAACTTATGATACCTTGTGATTTCGAACCACTCTCATTTCATCCACTTCAAGAAAAGAAAACAACATCACATATAAGACATTACAGGTTCCAAACAATTCCATCTCCGAAAACTTTATACCATTCGATAAATGTATAAACATAGATGAGATAAATGCGTGAAACTGGCGGAAAAATTACAAAGTATTAACAAACAATCTCTTCTTAACTACATAAGAATTTAAGAAAGTCGACGGTAGAATCTAGTTTGTGGGCGGCATAAACAGCGGCCGTGGAGATTCTCTGTCGACAGCGAGGCAGCTGCGTGGTGGCCGTAAGCGAGTCGGAGGCAGGAGAGAGGCGGCGGCTTTTGCCGAGAAGAGAGGGCGTTGTGTGCGTGTGGTCTGCGAGTGAGATCCGAGGAGAGAAGGTAAATGCCTCTGCGGCGTGGGTAGATCGAAAGCGAATGGGTGTTCGATTTTTTCGGATACGTATGCGTATATGTGTATGTGTGATGTGCGTGCACATATATTTGAGAGAACGTGATGTGGATGAGGTTGTGCAATGCGGCAGCGCAGCTCATAGACGACAGCGTGCCGCCGGAGATAAGGCGGCGGCAAGGTGTGTGTTCGAGAGGAAGGATGGATAGAGGTTCGTGTATGTGAGTGTTGCATCGGTTCACTGAGAAATCATGGAGAGGATCGGCTGGTTCTTGCGGGCGACGACACGTTCGCCGATCGGTGGCGACGACGGTGGGTCGGAGGCAGGCGGCGCGGAAGATAGGGCTTGTGTGTGTGTCGAGTGTGAGAGGCAGAGTAGGTGTGGTGGAGGGGGCGGTGAGGGGTGCTGGGTTCGAATTAATTATGGTAATGGGCTTTGCCATTGGGCGAAAATAACATGATGTTGGGCCTACTGGTCTTGGGCGATTTTAATTGCATTGGGCTAAATTGAAAATGGGCGAATTAAAATGGTGATTGGTTGATACTATTTTCTCCTCAATTTTTCGATGGGCGAAAATTTAATGGGGATGGGCTTAGTTAGTTTTAAGTCGTTGGGTTGGAAAATTTATATCAATGGACTTGAGAGAATGCTACGGACTGAAATTAAATAAATATGGGCTTTTATTTAAATTAATGAAGGACTCTTGAATTAATTGCTATGTGTTTTAATTAAATTGAAGATGAGCTTAGTCTTATTTTAAATATTGGACTAAGTATATAAATGGGTAATGGACTTGAACTATTCATATATGATCCATTAAAATTAAATTAAGGATTAAATA
The DNA here is from genome assembly GCA_036937905.1 of Salvia rosmarinus. NCBI lineage: Eukaryota > Viridiplantae > Streptophyta > Magnoliopsida > Lamiales > Lamiaceae > Salvia > Salvia rosmarinus. Next base: position 106,497 of record JAODLM010000251.1, read on the forward strand.
AGTTATATATACTAATAATTATGAAGTTTAATTTAGGAAATTAAATTTGAGCTTTATTTTAATTAATTAAACAATAATCTAAATATCAATTATTTAGAGTGAATTAATTAAATTAATTAGATTGAATAAAATCTAATTTTTAGAAAGTGAATAACATAATTAATTAATTATGTTAAGGAATAATTTGAGAATTATTCTCTTTAAATGATGTATTTATGTAATGAGATGGACTTATGTAATTTATTACGAAGATGTGATTAGAAATAAATTCTAA
>JAODLM010000855.1:0-92108 GCA_036937905.1 Salvia rosmarinus
AATATTAAATATATAATTACTTAGGAATATTATTATTATTATTATTATTATTATTATTATTATTATTATTATATAATAATAATATTATTATTTTAATATAATTATTTATTGTATTAATCGTTATTTATTATGTTAATATTATTAATAACTATAATTTTTATCAATATTATTATATTATAATTATTTATTATTAATAACTACTATTTATTTATTATCATAATTAATTAATTAATTAATAATAATATTTTAATATAATGTTTATTGGTATTAATTATTATTTTTTATGTCAATATTATTATTAATTTCTAATAGTATTTACCATTATTATTATTATTATGCTTATTATTTTAATATAATTATTTATTGTATTACTGTTATTTATTATGTTAGTATTATTAATAACTATATTTTTATCCTATTATTATATTAAATTATTTATTATTAATAACTACTATTTATTTATTATCATAAATATGATTATTATTATTATTATTAATTTTACTCGATAAAAATAAATAAAAATAATTTTTAGAAAAAATAAATAAATTTGGCTAATCCCATATTCATGGAATAGCTAATACTATGAGGATGAGAGGAATAATTATCCCATGTTCATGAGAATAAGCATTCGCGGAATGGTGATTCCGATGTAAAATCTTATCACTCATTGGAATGAGAATGGATCGAGAATCATCATTCCATTCCTGCATACCACCAACACCTTTGGGTACGGTATCAGAATGAAATGGATAGAAATGGAATGAACTTTGGAATGGAATGATGATAGGAATGGAATGGAATAAAATATGTGATTCCTATGGTTTGGTATGTAGAGGTGGCAAAGTAAGGTTGGGCGACAGGCAGACCCGAGCTCGTCGGGCTTTTAATTTTTCGGTGCGGGTCGGGCAAAATTTTCGAACCTAAAATATGAAGCCCAAACCAACCCGGACGGGCTTTTTAGATAATTTTTATTTTTAATATATAAAATTAATATTTTAAATTAAAAAATAATTATTTTATTAAGATCTCATAACTCCTTAACTTAAATAAAGAATCTGATGAGAATATTTTGAGCTTACTTATTCTTATGATAATGCTTATTGTATATCTTGACCTATTTATGTATTCATGCGATGATATTGTAATGCGAGTATGATTTTAATTCTTTAATTTAAGGAGAAAAATTAGTAATTAAAAATCAAAGATAAATGATATTATTAAACGTCAATCCGACTTATACTCATAAAATAATAGAATAAAATAAATTAATTATCTGTATATATTTAAGATCAATGATTCAAAATAGATTTTACATATTATAAGATTATTAATCATCAATGTATATATTTTTGGAGATTATTTATCTTAGGAATTATTTTGAATGATTTATGAGGTTATTATTTTTCAAAATTTATTTTTCGATCGATATATGAATTAGTAAGAAAATTGTTACTATAAAAATAAATATTTATATAAAATATAATTAATATTATTAAAAATATAGATATGATATTAAATAATATTATAAATATATATATTTAATAAAAATGGTGGACTTTTAGCCCAAACCTCGGCTTTTTGGCCACAATAGGCCGGGGTTTTTAGCGGGCTTTAGGCGGTTTTGTTTAATTTTGAGCAAACATGAGCCAAACCGTGCACGGGTGGGCTTTCAGTGCGTATTTCTTGATTCTCTAGTATGTACATGGAATGAACTAATAAGAATGAAATAAAATAAATAAAATAATTACTATTTTTAATAATAATAATAATAATAATAATAATAATAATAATAATAATAATAATAATAATAATAATAATAATAATAATATTTAGAAATATTATTAATACTAATTAATAATATCAATAATAATAATTAATTATTATTACTAGTTAATTATTATTATTATTATTATTATTATTAGAATTTTATTACTATTATTATTAAGTAATTAATATTATTAATAATATTATTTTAATATAATTACTTTGAGTATTATTAATATTATTATTACTAGTATTTATTATTTTAATATTATTTTATTATTATTTTATATTAATAATAATATTATTACTTTAATGTAATTATTTATTGTATTAATTGTTATTTATTATGTTAATATTATTAATAACTATAATTTTGTATCACTATTATTATATTATAATTATTTATTAGTAATAACTACTATTTTAATTATTATCATAATTAATTAATTAATTAAATAATAATATTTTAATATAATATTTATTGGTATTAATTATTATTTTTATGTCCATATTATTATTAATTTCTAATAATATTTATTATTATTATTTTTATATTATTAATAATATTATTATTTTAATATAATTTTTATTTTATTTATTGTTATTTTTATGTTAATATTATTAATAACTATACTTTTATCACTATTATTATATTATAATTATTTATTACTAATAACTATTATTTATTTATTATCATAAATACTATTATTATTTTATTATTAATTTTATGAGATAAAAATAAATAAAATAAATTTTCAGAAAATAAATAAATTTGGCTAATCCCATATGGAATAGTTAATACCATGGGGTGGGGATGAATGACTAATCTCATGTTCATGGAATAAGCATTCATTCGAGAATGATGATTCTGCGTAAAAATCTAGGGTCGTGAATAGGAATGGACCAGATGTCCATTCCATTCTGCATCCTAAACACCTTAAGGTTATGGTAAGTAACTTGCCAGAAGTCGCATTTATTGTGGTTCTTCATTTGAGTAAAAGTTATAATTGCTTTACGTCATTAATTTCAGATGTAACAAATTGTGTAGGATACTGTATCTACTATTATATGGTTTTAACCCATATATAAAAACATGTAATTGATTGAAACGCCATAGATATTGTATTCCATGTACAAAATAGCACTGCTTGAATTGAATGACAGAATGAGAGTAAGCACACACCTTCGAAAAGTGAACATTTTTAATAGTCATCTATCCAACATGTAATTTTAAAAAAAGAATGATATCCTGCCAAAATTACTAAACATTGACTATATCCACAATAAAAATTATAGAATGCTATTCTTACAAAATTAAAGCTAGCTTTCTTCTTTTGATTCGTTTGTTTAAAGTTAAAGGAAAATGTACATATCAAGCTTTGATTTTTATGTAATTTCATATTTAAATCAACATAAATATATAAAATAAATGTAAATTAAAAAGTTAAAGCTAATATAGACTAAACGTGAGCAGTGGTAATGAAATAAATGTAAATAAGCATGAGACACTTTAATCGGCTTTCTCGATAACTTTAAGTTGCTCTATCATTGCCAACAGCCGCATAAATTTTAAATCTACGTAGAACATCTCTAAAGCAGTCAATGTGGAGGCCTGAAAGAGGAATAATTGTAGCAAAATAAATGCATTCAAAATTGAATATTCAAAGAAACCACGTGATCATGATCAAACATGCTTACAAAATTGTTCTGTATTTTTCATGAATTATATTGGTTTTATTTATGAAAGCTACGTCTGCAGCCTCCATGTCAGCGGTCAAAGCTGTTGGAGGTTAGTTAGTTAGTTAGATCTTAGTTAGTTAGTTAGATCTGCTAGAGCGTGTATATGTAGTGAGCTTTCTTTGCTTCTGTAATTCATTCTGTCATCATCAATGAAAATCAGTTTTCAAATTTTTCTCTTTAGCTCAGCTCAGCTTATCTTACATGGTATCAGAGCCTGAGATTTTTTCTCTGATCCTGCTTCAAATATCTTGTAATGGCGTCTGCTTCCGCTTCTTGCTCTGCCAAATCTTCACCAATGATTCTTCACTTAGATCGCAACAATTATGCGTTCTGGAGACTTCAAGTTTTATCTCGATTCGTGCTCACGGTTTTGATGATTTTATATCATCAACTGTTGCAACTCCTTTTCCGTTCTAGCTTCTTCATCTGCAAATGCAGAACCAGTTCAAAATCCAACGTATTCGTAGTGGATTCGCAAAGACCATTTCCTAATGAGTTGGATGTTGTCCTCAATCAGTGAATTTATGCTCGGGCATGTCGTCCGATGTACCACTTCTCAACAAATCTGGCAAGTTCTGGAGCAGTTGTTCATGTCGCAATCTAGATCTCGTGTTCTTCAGCTAAAGAAGATGATACACTCTCAAAAGAAAGCTCTCAGTGGATGAATATTTTCTTAAAATGCTGAGTTATGTAGATCAGCTAGCAGCTGCTGGTCACATCATTCCAGATGATGAACTTGGCGATTCAATTTTGAATGGTTTTGGTCCTGAATATGAGTCTGTTGTTATTAATCACACGCATCACTCTCAATCTCCATCGTTGCAGGAAATACAGTATGCACTGCAATCTCAAGAGATTCGTCTGCAGCAAAGTTCTTATTCTATTATGGAACCTATGGCACACTATGTGCAGCGTGGTGGTGGCCGTGGTTTCAGAGGCCGTGGCATGATCAGTCGTGGAGGATTCAAGTTCTCTGGCAAATCTCGATTGTGTGTCAACTATGTGGAAAACCTGGTCATGTTGTCCTTAAGTGTTATAAAAGATTTGATGTTAACTTTACAGGTGCAGAACCTCCAAATACAAATCCATGGGCATATGTTGCTGAACATCAACAATTTGGTGATTATGAATTCGATGAGGAAGAAGGTGTTTGGTAAAACTCTTGTCTCTTCTAAATAATCTTCCTCTCATCACTCTTCTCTACTTCTTAACAATATCCTCTATGTTCTTCAGATCACAAAGAACTTAATTAGTATATCTCAATTCACAAAAGATAATAATGTCATCTTTGAATTCCATGATTCCTGCTGTCTTGTGAAGGACAAAACCAATCTCAAATCCTGTTGAAAGGAAACTTCACAAAGGACTCTACCAGATTGATCTTTCCAAGCGACCTCATTATGATGTATCTACTCAATCTCAACTCCCTTCTTCTGGTGGATCTTGTTCTGATTTTTCATCTGATGCTATAGCTCCTAGTAATAGTGCTTGTTTTCATTCTACTTTAACTGCCAAATGTAACCTCAATACCACATGTAACTCAACTTCCAGTAATGAAATAAATGTTTGGCACAAAAGTTGGGTCATCCTCATCTCAAAGTCTTATCTCATGTTATTAAAATGATGAATGTATCTGCACAAGCATCTTCCATTTCATTTGTGATGCTTGTAGCATAGGTAAAATCCACCAACGCCTCATATTTCTCAACCTCTCTAAACAACCAAACCTTTTCAGCTTATACATTCTGACCTCTGGGGACCAACTCACCTAGCATCCACTCAAGGGTTCAGTTACTACATACATTTTATAGATGACTACACCAGATATACATGGGTTTACCCTCTCACTCTGAAATCTGAAGCATTTTCCATAGTTCAACAGTGCTTCAAAATGATTAGCTGTCAATTCAACACTTCTATCCAAATTTTAGGTCTGATTGGGGTGGTGAGTACAGGAAACTTGTCCCTTTCTTTCAAGAATTGGGTGTTCTTTTCAGCACCCTTGCCTTCATATCCATACTCAAAATGGTAAAGCTGAACAAAAACATCAACACATTGTAGATGTAGGCCTCACCTTGTTGAGTCAAGCCTCTATTCCTCTGTCATATTGGTGGCATGCTTTTGAAACAGCCAATATCTCATAAACAGACTACCTACTGCATCTATGGACATGAAATCTCCTTATCAAGCCTTGTTTAACACAACTCCAGATTACTCATCTCTACAGATCTTTGGATGTGCCTGTTTTCCATACCTTAAACCATATAATTCTCACAAACTCCAATTTAGATCCCAAAATGCATTTTTCTTGGCTATAGCAACAATCACAAAGGTTATAAATGCTTAAATGCTGATGGAAGAGTGTATATTGCTGATACAGTCCACTTTAATAATGTTGAGTTCCCTATACTGAGTTGTTTTCTCATGTTCCCCTCACGTCCAGTTCATATGTGCTACTCTTCCCATTCCTCGGCTCTCCAGTCCATCTCCTATTGCTTTCCCAGCTGATTCCCCATCTCCAAATCCTTCTCTAATGCACTCATCTGAGTCATCTGTTACTCCTTCTTCATCATCATCTGATTCTGACCCCCACTCTACTCCCTCTCCTCCACAAAATACTCATTCTCCACACCATACTCCATCTTTAACACAATCCCACCAACACACATGTCATGCAAACCAGATCAAAGAATGGGATTCACAAACCAAAAATCTATACTGCCTTCCTCCACCCTCCTACCTCCACACAAATTCCAGTCTTACCATTATCCTTAGATATAACAGCCTCTTAATCCTAAGTGCGGATTAACGGACTATCACTGTGAAGGAAATAATTAAACGAAGCAGACCATTTGACATTGAATTGTGATACATATATCGAGAATGCTTTTGGACTCAATACATAACTTAAAGTTCTTGCGGAAAACATGTGAAATGTACATATGACGATGTACAATCAAGGTATTAACTTTCGTGACAAAGATTCCTATTGCTCAACGCTCCATCGCATCACACTCAACCGCACATTTAAAACAAATATGCGGTGAGTACAAGAATGCACTCGGTGGACTTATGCCAAAACATTTTATCATCTTTAAATTACCCTTACGTCATGGTAAGACACAAGGGTTTTATTTGAAAGGCCTGGCTTACTAAACATTCATCATTTCTCAAAACATCGTCGGCGGCATTTTCCTTGTATGTATGATCCGTATCCTTCCTTTCTCATATAACATCATCATGTTGCAGTAGAAGGCTCTTACGTCGTTGTGATCGACGCATTGTCCTTCGACCCCGATCATACCTTGTTGTACCACGTTAATCCGCGTAGGAATTGTCCTTCTAGCACGGGATCGATTCGATTTTCATTCATCGTTGGTAGCGAGCAACAACATTCATCATCTTCATGGATAGGATACATACATAAAAACATAAACATTTGGGCGGTAATTAAAAATCATTTCATCATCGTTTCTCAAAGAGCATCATAAATAAATACTTTTCATTTCAAGAAAGCATTGTAAATAAAGCATTTGTCATTTGAGTAAAAGAAAAGCCCACGATACGTATACCTCTTATCAAGATTTCCTTCTAACGTCAGGCGATCACGTCGCGTCCCGCGCTACGTGAAACTAATTTAGTCGTCGATCGTGTTTTCAAGGACTTCAAAGTCTAATAAGCTTGATAACCTTCTAAAATAATACTTAGATTCTTTAACTAACTTAGTAGCGTCTTCATCGAGCATCTTATATAATAACTTCTCGTACTTCTTAGAGGCAGTATGATTTAAGACCTCATATTCAGTCATTTAGGTCAAACGTCAGACTTATACTAATTTTTTTTGATAAAGTGATTTCAATTATGAAATCATCCCTTATAAAAGAGATATCTTTAATTTCTAATACGTCTTACGTCTTGTGTATTTATTAATCTGAACCACATTTCTATTAGGCGTATAACATAACATTGTTCGTATAACGTAATTCATACGTTTATACCTTAGTCACAATTTTGACTTTCAATAACCATATAATTTGAAATTATTCACATATGTCTATCAATTACATATAAATCGATTTTCAATCGATTTTAAATTATATTATCATAAGTCTCAATTTTTCACGTAAATCAATAATCATGTTCGATTTTACATAAGCATGACCTAAATGTACAATAATATCATTCTTTTTACATCTTCGCCAATTAACACAACGTTCATCATATACTTAGTATACTTTAAAAATCACATGAATTCATAGTATGTTTAAAACATATTTTTGGAACATAATAAGTGATTATACATGATTAAATAAATTAAAACCTCTAAACCTCATCACTTAAGTTTCGCCCTTTTACATATTTTCCAAATTTTTTCCAAAAATTCCATAATTTCATATAACATACTATATTAATACGGATCAATATGTGATATATTGATCATAGAAAAATTGTACATCACCTTATTACACCACATAGTTTTCGTCATTTTAATAATCTTAACAAACTTTTTCAAAAATTCAAATTAAATCACACAACACATAATCATCATCATCTATCATCCTATAACATAATTTTCAACTTTCACAAATCATACAACAACTCTTGCTAGAACCCTAAACTGAAAGTTAACTTATGAGCAATTAATTTTCTAAAATTCCAATAAATTCACACAACACTTTATTATGAATCTATATCAATTATATGCTATATTATCATTCAAACATCAAACATACATCAACATAATATTTTCTCAACATTTTCTAATTCCATAAATATATACAATGTTTTCAAAAATTCTAAATAAATTCATGTAAGCTTATTTATTACCATAGATCATTAATCCATGCTCAAATCAACAAAAAAATCATTTCCAACAACATATGAACATCACAACTTTCAGTCATTACACAAATTTCATAATGCTTAACTTTGTACTAAATTCATAATATATGCTCATATACATCATATAAACATATTTAATAAACAACCATACATTATAACATCATTTTCAAATTTTCATCATAAAAACATATGTGCATAACATAAGATCTAATGGATGGATTTCGAAAATTTAAGCATGTACGTAAGCTTGAATGATTTCTAACCTTTCAAGTCGATTATCAGACAGCTTTTACTTAGATTTGAGTAAGAAATTGAATGAACTCTTTTTTCTAACTCTCGGTTCTTAGGGTGCTAAAGTGAGAGAAAGTGAAACTTATCACATAATATAAAATGTCCACTGTTCCCAAAATATCTCATAAAATCATAACAATACACTACACATTATTGCACAAATTTTGGTCCACTTATGCTAGAGACAAAATTGATTTCTCATCATATTATACTTTAATATGTAATACCTCATCACATAATTAATACACTACATATCACTTTCAATCAATTTTCAAAATCCTTCATTTATTCAATGTATGTCTCGGCCAACTCATATAAAATGCTTCTTTGTGTTTTAATAATTCATTCATTAATGATCATATTTTAACATATAAGATTAATTATGTGATAATTTCCAAGATCAACTATCGTTATCATGATAATGAAAATTGATCTTTTGTACACATAAGTATGTGTTTCGGCCCTCTCAATAGTGTAGGACAAAAATTATATTTTTTCATACTTGATACATCATTTATCTCATAATCAATACATATCCATTTTATTCTCATAATTATCAAAGAATTAAGAAAATTATCACATTAATACATATACATATGTATCGGCTACAACAAATTGGAGAGGAAATTCTTATCTTATCTTAATATTATTCATGATCATATAAGTCATTATCCATTTTAGTCTATCAAAATTACTTTAGAAAATATCAATTTGAAAAGTCAACAAAATACACTTGATTTAATTACAAAAATACCATACTTACTAACAAACAAAATTTTCAAATCTTATAACTCTCATGGATCGGCCATGAAGGATAAGATGATATTTTATCTCTTAAGCTAGAATATAAGATTTAATCAATCATTTTCAAGCCATCACTATCACAAACATAAGCTTTGAATTTTCCATATTTCTTCCTCAATTTATTTAATATTTTCATTTTGGGGATGAAATTCATCCCACTCCACAACATGTTAAAACACATCTTATACTTAAAATATCTTATTAACATAATTATTACAATACATCATCAATTGGATAGCAATTAATTCATTTCACACTATGAAACCATATTTTCGTTATATAATAATAATGCTATACATTTTATTTTCTTGTAACAAATAGCTAATATATAGCTATGTGATTATAAGTCCTAGATGATGAATTAAATCATAGAAAATAATTAGAGTACAATTCTATGTCACAAACCCTAATTTTGAAACCTAATTTGAAAATTAGCTCACTATTCAATCTTTATTCCTTAATTCTCTAGAATTATTTTAATGATAAATAATTCTCTTATTATAAAATAATCATATGAATTTAAATAATATAATTCCTCAATTTAAACTTAGATTTCAATTGTCTCTAAATGTTGGCGTTCGAAATCTAAACATTAATAATCGAAACATCTCTAAAATGTTCATAATAAAGTCATAATCACTTTTATTCATTCATTTCATTAATAAGGTTTTAATTAGCTTCGTTGCTTGAAAATAAATATTAATTAATTAATAATAATAGTGATAATATTCCTAACTAAAATTATTATTATTATTAATTAGTATTAATAATTAATTATTATTATTATTGATATTATTATTATTATTAAATAGTATTAATAATATTCTAAATATTAATACTAATTATTATTATTATTATTATTATTATTATTATTATTATTATTATTATTATTATTATTATTATTATTATTATAAAATCATAATTATTTTATTTGTTTTATTTCATCCCTATTAGTTTATTCCTTGTACATATCAGCCATAGGAATCACATATTTCATTCTATTCCATTCCTATCATCATTTCATTCCAAGTCCATTCCATTCCTATCCAATTTCATTCCTGCGTACCAGCCGTCACTTAAGTTGTATCACATTAGATCGCGGATCAACTCACATTTTAAAAATTAGAAAACTCAACTCCAAACTCCGACTAACTACAAGAAAATAAACTTAGTAAAACAGAGTAAAAAGCTCAACTTTCCTTAAGCTATTAAAAACAGAGTAAAAAGCTCAACTTTTGTGTCTTGATTACATGATCTTATGTATTTAATATGGTTATTTCATAAGCAAAAGACTGTAGAAGCGCGCTCTCTCTCTCTCTCACACACACACACACACGCAGCAACAGTCAACAGAGATGAATGTGATAGTATAGAAATATTAAAAAGAGTTCAACTTGTATTGATCTACCTTTTGCTCTTTAAATAGAGCTTGTACATTTTACATTTACATGTGTGTATATGCATGGATTTACAATAACTGAAAATGTAACAACCAAACAGATTTTCAACTAACTAACAACTAATCTGTAACTAACTAACTAATTCTGCATGTAGCTAACTAATAATCTAATACAACCCGAACTGAAAATGGACTATCCTTGATCAAGAGGAAACAGAGAGACTAATGACTGAAACCAAGGAACAGATAATGGTTTGGTGAAGATATCTGCCACCTGAGCTTCAGAGGAAACATAACGAACATCCAGATCTTTGCTGAGAACCTTGTCATGAACAAAGTGTGTGTCAATCTCAATGTGTTTAGTACGAGCATGCAGCACCGGGTTTGAAGCAATGGCAGTGGCACTCTTGTTGTCACACCACAATACCGGAGCGAAGATGAAGAAACCAAGCTCAGCAAGAAGCGACTTGATCCAAATGGCTTCAACTGCAGCATTCGCAAGAGCACGGTACTCAGATTCAGTAGAGCTGCACGCAACCACATTCTGCTTCTTCGAGCTCCAAGAGAGAAGATTATGGCCAAGAAAAACACAATAGCCGCTGGTAGATTTCCTGTCATCCAAAGAGCCAGCCCAGTCCGCATTCGAAAAAAAATTCAGATGAAGATAGGGCAATGATTGAAACCGTAGACTGTAGTGTAGTGTACCTTTGAGATAACGAATGAGCCTTTTACAAGCTTGCCAATGTAATACAGTAGGAGAATGGATAAATGACTCAATTTGTTGACCATGAAGGAGATATCAGGATGCGAAAGAGTGAGGTATTGTAGAGCACCCACGGTGCTGCGAAACAAAGTTAGATTGGAGAAGAAGGGACTATCAGACCTATGAAGTTTAACACCAACATTGTATGGAGATGATTGAGAAGTGAAGTTGCTAAGATTTTTCTTAGCAGGGAGAGTACGAATATACTGAGACTGATTAAGAAGGAAGGATTTTGATGGAGATCTAGAAACCTGAATACCTAGAAAATACGTGACAGGACCTAAATGTTTTAAAGCAAATTCTGAGGAGAGATTACGAATAAGATGAGAGATGAGTGAAGAGTCTTCCCCAGTGATGAGAATATCATCCACATAAACAAGAACAAGTGACAACTTTCCTTTTTTGCGAGCATAAAACAGTGAATGATCCGATGTCGAATGTTTGAAACCATAAGATAGAAGATAGTGTTTGAGTTTTTCATACCACGCTCGAGGAGCTTGCTTCAGCCCATAAAGAGATTTATGTAGCTTGCAGACATGATCGGGACGAAGAGAATCAACAAAGCCCTCAGGCTGATGCATGTATACAGGTTTATCAAGAGTGCCATTGAGGAAGACGTTGTTTATATCGATGTGTTGTATATCCCAATCAAACGTAGCAGCAAGAGAAAACATAAGCCTTACCGAGACAGGCTTAACAACAGGACTAAAGGTTTCTAAGAAATCAACACCTGCCTGTTGTTGGAAGCCCTTGGCAACCAGTCTTGCTTTGAGACATTCGACAGAGCCATCCGCATGGGTTTTTACCCGAAACACCCATTTACATTGAATGAGATTCATGTCACGTGAGTAAGGGATAATTTCCCACGTGGCTTTGTCAATAATAGCTTTGAATTTAGCCTCCATGGCTTTGTACCATTATGGGTGAGCTAAAGCCTCGGCAGCAGAAAAAGGTTCCATGATGGTAACAGTGGTAACATCGATTTTATCAGTGTATGCAGTTAGGGGTGGCTAATCGGTTCGGGTCAGGTACCCTACCAGAAAAAATCGGTACCCGACCCCGGTTTAGAAGAGAAGACGCCACCCGACCTCGACCAGAATACCCGACTCGGGTATCCGAGTCGGGTATTCGGGTACCCGAATTACCTGTTATTAATATAAGTTTCACATATCAATATTCAATGTGGCTGTGCAGCCTATAGGTATTAATGTTAGACTCGCCCCTTCAATTTTCGTAGGTCGTGTGTTCGAAACCAGCTTCAGCATTCTGATTTTTTTTACTCTTTTCGCTGAAGGATATTGCAGTAAATATTATATGATTAGGTTTTCTTCTTCTGCAACAGATAGATTAATTATAAATATTTAATTATAGCAATCTAAAATAATATATAATGGTGGCCCATAGACTTGGAGATCAACCATTATTAGTCTTTATCGTCCATATTATCAATATTAGTCTTTATCGTCCATATTTAATCAACCATTTAAAACATGCAGTTTTGTTATATATTGGTTAAAGCAGTGCCCATAGACTATGACAACAAACACAATTTTATCCTCTTCAGCGACATTTTCCCTCCCGCATATAATCATATGATATTATAATTGTGCAGCTTTATTAGCTCAATTACCTAATCATAATTTTTGATGCGTCCCTCTTTTTGCAGCCGAAAAAAAGCATAAACAAACCTAATTAACAAGCTGGAGATACATAGACTTTGAGGAAAAAACATTCTGGAGATACATAGAATTTGAAAACAACATCCTGTAGATACATAGACTTTGAGGAAACACTACTAAAATCCAAATCACATGATATCACATGCTGCTAAAATCCTTGAACTTAATTTCAAAGTATAACAAAACAATAGTTATTCCTAGTCTATTCTCAATTAACTCGGCCCACTCTGACTCATAGCACCTTGTGTCGTCCTCGTCTCTCCATCAACAATGGTGCGTAACACTATAAACAAATAAAAAGTTAAGAAACAAACAAGGAATCAAAATAATTATTATAATTTGTAAATGTAAAGTGTAATCCAACATAAATAGTAAATACTAAATATTGTACTTACCCATTTCAAATTCTTTTTCTAGTTCTTCTTCAGGTACGCCTTCTTCGTCTTTCTTGTCAATTGAACTAGTTTTCAACCAATCTTCAGCGCAAATCAAAGCCTCAACCATATTAGGAGTCAATGAACTTCTATATGCATAGAGAACACGACCTCCCGTGCTAAATGCAGCCTCAGAAGCAACAATGGATATTGGGACAGCCAAAATATCCTTTGCCATCTCAGACAGAACGGGGTAACGTGGACTATTCTTCGACCACCACTGCAAAATATCAAATTGATCGACCTCTCCCTTTGCCACTTTGTGCTTCTTCTCTGCCAGAAAGATAGTGATTTCACTTGTATCGGACTCGTCAGGTTCTTCATCATTTTCCTGTAGAGCGACAAGGCTAGCACCACGACGATCTGATCGTCCATAACTAGGAACTGTATTAGACCTATTAAATGTCCGAGCTGGAGTCAGAGTCACATTATGTGATGTCTTATAAAACTCAAACAAATCATTCATTGAGTCTGTCACTTCTTTCACCAAAACTGTTACCCGTTGTGCTTCATACACTGATCTAAAGCATTTCTCCACATGTTTCATCTTTTATCTTGGATACAACACAGCAGCAATATAGAGAATCCTATTCATTTTTGGATTTAACTTTTTTTTCAACCAATATTTTTCGATCTTAATCCTCATCTTTGTAGCCATAGAACTTATTTCATAATCATCATTCATCTCCAACTCAGAGATGAGGTCAAAGACATCACACATCTCAACAAAAACAAATGTCTTTGTGGCATATGTCGTTGGAGGCGAGGAGAGTCAACTCGTAGAACTTCTTCAAATATTCAATAATTTTCCTCGATTAACCCAATCGGCCTCATCGGGTGGTCCAATAGGTAAATTATTGTACTTCTTCCGCTTCAAATCATCTACATGACAGGATACATATTTGCGAAGATCTTGAATGCCGCCTCATATGGTTGGGCCGACTCTCACATCATTTATGTCGAGTTCCACCGCATCGGGACATCCAAGCACAATGACTTCTTGCAACTAATCATGTCCCTAAGTAAGGCCACACAATCATGGAATTCTGCAGATCTCGCTGTGAGGCCTTAATCCATTTCACGGCTTCTCTAACTCGTCTCACAGACAAACCTATTTCATCTAACCCGTCTTGCACAACCAAATTGAGTATCTGTGCTGCACAACGCATATGAAAGTACTTCCCACTCAGAACATCTGTCCCCAACCTATCAAAATGAGACTTGACATGTCGAATTGCACCATCATTTGCAGATGCATTATCCATAGTGCAACAATACACATTCTTCAATCCCCATCCATTCAGTGATGTGAGAATCGCTTCACCAATGTCAATCCCCTTATGACTTACAATCTTGCAAAAATGATTATCTTCTTGTGCAAGACCCAATCTTTGCTAATGATCGCTCACTTTTCTAACACAAAAATGTGCAAGTATAAAGGTAAGTCGAGTATCGTATCCATGAGGATTGTAATCTGAAACACGAAGCTAACTCAACAATAATTCATCATTATCCAAGAACTGATTTGGTTTAAAAATGTTTTAGGGCTTCGAATATTAAATCCAAAGCAAAAGGTAACAATGCAAATAGAAATTAAAGCAATAAATACTCAAAGAGATAATAAGATAGAAAGACTAACCCTAGGGATACATTAATCCTACCCACAACGTATGTTTATCCTGCTTCCTATTAACCAATTTTAATCCAGACAAGATGGAAGATCACATATGTAATCAACAATTTCAATTACGACAATTGTGGCAGTTGATTACCAATTTTTCCAATTACTGTTATGTCTCTAGGTGAAAATTAGTAACTCCAAAAGGATCACAAAGAATAAGCTTCCTACGAATGTTCATATCTCAGCTACGACTCAAGGTTTATTCATATTGTGCATTCAAGATCGATTGACAATTAAAACGGTTAAGTAATTAACTAGCAACTAGATATGCATCAAGATTGATCAGAAATCAACACATAATAATAAGCACCAAGAATCACAAATCAATGCCTGGAAGGTAAATAGCAATAGCAGGAATCACAACACTTATGATAGAATCATGCAAATCCTAGGATTAGAACGGAAATTTAGCTAGACATAATAAACGAAATAAAATAAGAATTAATCATAGAAATATGAATTATATAGATAAAACCCGTAATGCGGCGTCTGAAGAACAATCGTTGGGTTCGTATCTCAACCTCAGTGGAAAACAGGAAAAGACGGAAATCGTTCGGACGAAAACGTTCCAAAGCAATGCGTAGAATTGATGTAGAACAATGGAAAAACTAATGCTAGATGATTCTAAAGCAAAGCTAAAGTCAAAATATATGAAAAACTATGAAAACTAGAGTAAAACGTCTTGGATGAGTTGAGGCGCGAGGCTATGCATTGCCCTATTTATAGCATAAGCGAAACCCAATTTTAGCGTCCACCACCTCTCTCGAGGCCGAGCTCATGTTGCTAGCTCGGTCGCAAGGTTCGGGCGCGTGATTCTTGGTTGGCTTCTTGCTGGACTCGCGCCGCTAGCTATGCCTCGTGACCGGGCTCATGATCGCTAGCCTGGCCGCAGAAATCGTGTGTTTTTCTTGGCTCGCTGGCGGGGTGTAGGGAAATCTGATTTTAACCCTCTCCCGAGGATCTATCTTGGATGTTTAATTCACCATACAATGATTATATGCCTAGCATGCACCTATATAATTAATTGCAACATGTAGGGGTTTTCTCGTGTTTACCTGTGAATCTGTCGGGGATGAATATATCGAGACTCGTGCTTTGATCTTCTGGACTGTAACCCGATTACCTAAACTCCAATATCGAGTGAGGACAGTCTATGGAGAATGCTATAGAAAATCACCCTCTTTCTTCTCTCAAAGATTTCGAAAATTCTCACTATTTGGTAATAGCAATTCTCGAAAATAATGAATGAAGATTAGCCTTGATTTTCTCTCTCACCTTATATTTATAATGCACTCCCAAATCCTATCTAGATAGGATTTATGCATATCTAATAAATATAATAATATCCTTTAGGATAGAGAGGATCAAGTTAGAGTCCCAGTAGGACTGAGAGAGAGATGGGCGAAAATCACCAAGCTACAGGCGTGGATGGGCTAGCCCAGGGATCAAATGCAAGGAATAAAGATGGGCCTCAAATAAATTAATTATCTTATGTTCAGCCCAGAACATAAATTAATTTATAAACATTCATTCATGCCACTAGAGAATAAATGCTAACTTACCCCTTTATTACCGAAGTTGAGTTGGGCTTGCACTTAGAGTTTACGATTCCCATATTTAAGATATCGTACGTCCATTAATTATTTACAGCGTTCTGACTGCTTAAAATAATTAATATCTTTAATTCCTTAAGTAGTACCACTCAACCTTATTATTGCACTTGAGATAACTCAACCTGCAGGGTTTAGTACAATAAATCTTTTGAGCTCCTTAAGAGGACGTCATCATCCTAAACGGATACGGTGACTCGATACAGATAACTAGCATGACATACAAGCACTGCCACCACCCAAGATGCAGAGAGTCTTGGGTTAAATCATGTAACCCTCACCCATAACAAGTCAAAGTGATGGTCAGCAACTCATACTCACCTAATACCTTATCGAGGTTTAGATCATCGTAAGTCACCGAGATCTAGGTTCTTCACGACGGTACGAGAAGAACTCATCTCACCGTGATCCATCAATACGTCGAGACGCACCGGTATAGACAAGCAACCAAGTCAAGTCATTTCTTATCTACACGCAGCTATACCGACAACTCGTCCTCAAGTTGTCTCGTTGTGATACTTTTATATCTCATTAAGCTTGACCAATCATACGGACTTCGTGATCTACAACACCTTGTATGATCTAAGCGATATATGAGATAAAGGGATATACATATGCAATCAAGTAAACAATTCGGATAGGAGATTGTAATAGTGGTAATAGAAACATTGTATCAAGCACAACCAAAGCGCTTTCAAGATACAAACCAACAATCTCCCACTTATGCTAAAGCAAAACTTTTAGTATACAATGTGTCTCTCTACTAGCTATTACAAACAACACCATCACTTTACTTCTCCCACTTATACAAAAGTTTCCTTTCTAAGTGGGTGCCATCTTGCGCAATCCAAGTCCTCGAATATGCTCTTCGTAGACTTTTTACGGCAGGCTCTTCGTGAATGGATCAGCTAGGTTATCCGCAGTACCAATCTTCTCAATCAGCACATCCCCAATCTAACGATTTCTCGTATGACATGGTACTTTCTCTCTATGTATTTAGTTGCCTTGTGGGTCCGTGGTTCCTTCGAGTTTGCCACTTCATCCGAGTTATCACAAGAAACTATGATACTCTTGGGCAAACCAGTACCACATCTAGATCCATGAGGTAGTTCTTGAACCATCTGACCTCTTTAGCGACCTCCAAACGGCTACATATTCGGCTTCCATGGTGGAGTCGGCAATGCATCATTGC
Organism: Salvia rosmarinus; assembly: GCA_036937905.1. NCBI lineage: Eukaryota > Viridiplantae > Streptophyta > Magnoliopsida > Lamiales > Lamiaceae > Salvia > Salvia rosmarinus. The sequence continues at coordinate 18,200 of JAODLM010000855.1, forward strand.
TTTGCACTCATGAGATACGGCTCCTCCTCCCAATGTAAACACATAGCACGAGGTGACTTCTCTCATCACGGTCACTTGGAAATACGGTGCGAATAACCCAAAGGCATTAGACTATATGCATGGTAAACCACCTATAATCTCGAGTCCTTTTCGGTACTTGAGTATATGCTTTACCATGATCCAATGAGCTTGTCGAGGTTAGGCGATATCTAGCTACTATGCCTACCGCATAGCGGATATCGGTCTCGTACATAGCATTGCGTACATGAGACTTCCCTCACGACCATTCTTAAGAGTTTGTGCTCGACTGGCCAATCAAGTAAATCAACCGAAGAACGGGACTCTAGATAGTTCAACCAAATCTATCATTAGCTATATGAGATAACCTTTTATCATTTTTAAAGAGCGCGAATAAATTCACTGATTTCACAGCTATATGAAATGCACTTTTGCACTTTGCATCTCCGTCGTATGAAGGGAAATTTATGTTTAATGCTAAATCCCAGGTTTATAGAATCTGGCAGAACAGCTGGGAATTTCCTTACTAATAGAGTAAGGGCAAAGGCAAGTCTTCCCATTCCTGGAAGCTGCTCAAAGCATAGTAGAAAAGGAAAAGGGCTTTATTTTATAGCTCTGATCACCGTTTAAATCGAGTTCATACCATACCTGGTATTGATTCAAGTCCAGGGGATACCATACCGGTTGGAGGGGAATGACTCTTGCACCTATTTTCTGTAGTCACATTGACCCGCGCTCTCCCACAGAGTGATCGACAAAGAAAGAGAGTTCGGCCGACCAAAGCAAGGTTTGGATCTGGATTGACTGGTACGTCGCGATATGAAACCTTCCTCTAAGGGCAGGAATGCAATAGGGGTCTTAGTGGCCGATCAAAGAGAGACACCAAGTGGGATCCTTACGTGATATGATATGAATGCGTGAACTAGAACGGGCCCTACCTTCTGGGGTCATCCTATGTTGATGGGTATACCCTTAGGATAAGACATAAGATTTTATTCACTGAACCGGACGAACGAACTGTTACCCTAATTAGAAAGAATAACTAGATTTTCAAATACTAACCAATCTTCTTTATATATTTATCAAATTTTAGATACCACTGCCTCAAGCTTTGCTTCAAACCGTATATAGACTTCTTGAGCAAACATACTTTGTTCTTATTTTTTGGAAGAACAAATCCCTCGGGTTGATGCATATATAAGCTTTCTTCCAAATCTCCATGTAGAAAAAATATTTTAACATCAAGTTGTTCAAGCTATATCTCCCGCTGAGCAACCAAAGCCAATGAAATTCTGATTGACCAATGTTTTACAATTGGTGAGAATACTTCATTGAAGTCTACTCCATCTCTATCAGTGAACACTCTTTTGCTTCCAGTCTAGCCTTGAATTTGATGTATTCTTATTTTTCTGTTATTTTTATATTTTTCTTGAATATCCATTTTCAACTCACAAGTTCTTATGAACTGATTTCTCAACCAGAATTCAAGTGAATTTAACTTTTCTACATAGCTAGGATCCATTCACTCTTCTCTGAATTGTTCAATGCTTTAGAATAATTATTTGGTTCATGGTATTCAACCTTCTTAGTTGTACATAAAGCATAGTAAATCATATCAGTCTCACCAATCTTGCTAGTGGTTTTATGGCTCTTATTTTCCTATCCATTGCCAGCTGATAATCCCTCAAATCATTATCAGCATTTGTCTCTGAATCTTGAGTAACTTGAGGTTCATCATCTTGAATATCTTCAACAGACTCCACATTGATCTTGGCATCATCAGACATTTTTCTCTATGGAATGTCCAGATTATCTGAACCATGGAGGAATGACATATTCTTTTCATCAAATACCACATCTCTGTTGATAACAATATTGTTGTTAACCAGTTCTATACATCATAATCTGTAACCCTTCATTCATTTCTGATATCAAAGCATCACACACCTGAGAGTCCTTGGTTCAAGTTCATCTTGTTTGATGTGAGCATAAGCCTTGTATCTAAGCACCTTTATGTGAGAGTAACTACTCACTGAACCATACCATATTTCATCTGGGATCTTAAATGCTATAGCAGATGAGTAACATCTGTTAATCAGATAAGCTACGATAGTGGCAACTTTTCCCTTGAATTTCTTTAGTAAACCCGCCTCAAACAACATGCACCTTACTCTTTCAAGTATGGTTTTATTCATCCTCAACACTATTTTGCTGAGGTGTTACTGGAACAGTTCTTTGGTAAATTCTGGTGTTGTTAACAACATCAGAATTTCCAATCATATTTCAATAATAAGATGATATAAACCATTTATTCTCACTCATCTTCAAATAATAGCAGAATTCTTTAACACATATATGTATCCATGTTTTGATTAAAAACTATGTCCTTTAGCCTCTAGCATGGCAAGAGATATCAAGTTTCTTTTCAATTGTACAATGTATCTTACTTCAGAAAGATTTTTTATAGAATTATTATGCAATCTCAATTTAACACTACTTATCTCTTTCACCTTGCATACCTAGTTGTTTCCCATCAAAACTGAACCAAGCTCTTGTTCATCCAGATCTACAAACTACTCATTGTAAGGACACATATGAAAATTGCATCATACATCCATTATCCATGAATTTTCCGTATGCTTAACCACTACATTAAGCATCTTAGTATCTCCAAGCTCTTCTGCACAATCTGCAGTGTTGGGCTACTCTTTCTCAGATGGCTTCTTTTTTCAAGAATAACAATCATTCTTGAGGTGTCCGGACTTCTTGCAGTAATGACATTTTCTTATTTCTTTCTGTTCAATATCTTTCTCATTACCTTGTCTGAATTTCTTGCTTGATGGACCATTTTTCTTTCTTTTTCCAGCCTTGAAATTCTTGAAATAAGACCTTTACCATGTGTTCGGTCTTTCTTCATTAAGTTTCTGCTACTCCTTTACCTTCAACGCAGATTCTACTTTTTCCAGAGATATTGTATTTTTCCTTCCAAACTACATAACATCTTTCAAGTGTTAGAAAGATTTAGGCAGAACATTTAGGAGAATGATGGATTTATCTTCATCTTCAAGCTTCACATCTATATTATCCAAATCATCTACAGATTTGTTAAAATCTTCCAAGTACTCTTCTATTTCCCTTTCTTCAGTAAACTTATATGCATACAATCGCTGCTTCACGTACAATCTGTTGGTAAAGGATTTTGTCATGTACAAATGTTCCAGCTTTATCCATACACCTACTATGGTGGTTTCCTTTGAAACGTCTTTCAATACTTTGTCACCTAGACACAATAAAATTGTACAGTGCGTATTCTTCAAAATATCTCTCTTCTTCTCTTCTAAAACGGTCGATGCAAAACATTTATCTCATTTGAGCGCATCTGTTAATCCTTACTATACTAACAAAGATTTCATTTTGATTTGCTAGAGATTGAAATCGTTCTTATCGGAGAATTTCTTCATTTCAAATCTTGATGAAGACATCTTGGAATCTCTTCCCACAGACGGTGCCAATTTTTGAATGAGCTCACAATAAATCTTCAAGCAAGAATCTTCCATAAACTTAGATGCATACAACCGCTGCTTCATGTATAATCTGTTGGCAAATGATTTTGTCATGTACAAATGTTCCAGCTTCGTCCATACACCTGCTGCGGTGGTTTCTTTTGAAACCTCCATCAATACTTTATCACTTAGACACAGTATAATCGCATTGTGCGCCTTCTCCAAAATCTCTCTCTCTCTCCCTCTCTCTCTTATTCTCTTCTGGAACAGTCGATGCGAAACCTTTACCTCATTTGAATGTATATGCTAATTCTTGCTGATTCGTCAGAGACCAAAATCGTTCTTGTCGAAGAATTTCTCCGTTTCAAATATTGCCGAAGACATGTTTGTAATCTCTTCTCATAGACGGCGCCAAAATGTGAATGAACACATAATAAATTTCCGAGCAAGAATCTTTATGAAACGAATATTAGAGCGGCAAAATGAGCCCGGCCGAAAAGCCCCTGGGTACCCGGGTTCGGAGTTGGTTTGGGCTTAAAATTAAAGGCCGAAAAAACCGGACCTAAAAGCCCCGCAAAAAACCCCGGCCTACCGTGCTTGGCCAAAAAACTCGGAGTTTTGGGCTAAAAAGCCCGCCTAATATTTTATTAAATATATATATTTTATAAATTATTTAATATACATATCTATAATTTTTTAATAATATTAATTATATTTTATAGTAGAAGTTTCTTACTAATTCACGTACTGGTTAGGAAAATATTTCTTTTTGAATTGCAATACATCAAAATTCTAAAAAAAATAATAACTTCAAAAATAATAACTTTATAAATCATTCAAAATAATTCATAAAAGAAATGATCTCCAAAATATATAGGTGATGATTAATGACCTTATAATATGTAAAACTATTTTCAATCATTGATCTTAAATATATATTTTATAATTAATTTATTTTTTCTATTATTTTAGGCGTATAAGTGGAATTGACGTTTAATAATATCATTTACATTTGATTTGTAATTATTAATTTATTTCTCCTTAAATTAAAGAACTAAAATTATATTACATTACAATATCATCGTATGAATATATAAATATGTCAAAATATACAAGAAACATTATCATAAGAATAAGTAAGCTTAATATGTTCTTATCACTAATTCTTTATTTAAGTTGGAGTTATGAGATTTTAATTATGTATTTAATTTATTTATTTTTGAAATTTAAATATTAATTTTATATATTAAAAATTAAAAATAATCTAAAAAAGCTCGCTCACCGAAAACCCATACTGGTTGGTTTGGGTTTCACATTTCTAGGCGAAAAATATAAAAGCCCGACGAGGCAATTGGGGTCGGTAGGAACCGACCCATTACTTTGCCACCTCTAACGAATATGATGGGTAGGTTAAAGTAAAAAACAAAACGAAATGAATTACGTGGTATGATCAAATGATCTCGTCCATAGAACAAAATCTTTATATATCTCAATAAAATTGAGAATTATGAATTATTTTTACACAAAATAATATTTTTATGCATATAATGATGTTTCTATATATATATATATATATATATATGAAAAATATAGATTTAAATGGTTTTTAAAGTGTATATGTGACTTAGTTGATAGAGAAAATTATGTTTGGAATGAGTATTTGATTTGTTTTGTTTTAATTTGAAGCATTGATACTCGTAGGTAACTTTTACGTATTTAAGAAAATTTGGAGAATTAAAGAGTTAAAAGTAGATAGAATTGAAGTACATCTCGATAGGAGTATGTAGGTACAAATAGATCGAAATTCATAGTTCGAACGAGAAAAATAAAGAAAGTCATACAATCTGCCACGGGCCGTGGCGAGAATTTCCGAATTTACATAATTTTTGGAATTTTCTCTATTTTTGTGTATTGTGATTACTAGTTGGATCCAACTACATTCTCCGATTATGAGTGATCCTATTTTGATCGATAAAAACTTGGGTGAGCTACACCTCACCATAAGTTCATAGAGATGGCAATGGGCGAGATCCGGACACGATCAGCCAGGTCGGATCCAGATCGATTTTTTTGCTTTGGTGGGAACCGATCCAGATCCATTAGGTTGAAAAAATTAGATCCGGATCCGATTCATAAGATCCACGAGGTTCGTGGTCTAGACACGGATCCATATGTTTTCGCTTCTAAAATAAATTCTAAATCAACTATAATTCACAGTAACACCATAATAATCTAAATACACAATAATACTATAATAATTATTTAGAATTTCTAGAATTATCACTATATTGGAAGACGTTAGTTACAAATTTACTATAAAGTAGGAAACAACAAACTACTTGATCGTCAGTGATGTAAGTGGCGCGATCCGCCGTGAATGCCGATTGATACATAATTGGGAGTATTTGAAATGAAATTTGGAGCATATTTGTTTTGGGAGAATTTGAAAAAGAAAATTGAAGAGTTTTAAGTTGGGGTTATGTATTTAATTATAATAAAAATTATATATATATAAACTAATGGATCCCATGGGCGGATCTGGACCGGATCCGGATCTCAAAAACTAAATCCCAGATCCAGATCCGAAATATGGGAGTAGGATCCATATCCGGTCCAAATCCATCGGGTCCAATTTTTTTAGGATCCAGATCCTAAAAAATGGATCTGGATCCACGGATCTGGATCGGGTCCGAGATTCATTACCATCTATGAGTTCACCCTTATTTTTTGTTACAATAATTATATATTGATTATGGTGAGTAAGGATAATTAGAATTCATTAATTCATAATTATGGTTTATTAATTCACTATTAAGGTTTATTAATTCATAATTAATGTTTATTAATTCAAAATTATGGTTTATTATTCAAAATTAGGTTTATTAATTCATAATTATAGTTTATTAATTCACAATTGGGATTTATTAATACAAAACTAGGGTTTATTAATTCTAATTAGAGTTTATTAATTAAGAAGTAAGATTTATTAATTCATGATTATGATTTATTAATTCAAAATTATGATTTATTAATTTATAAATAAGGTTTTATTAAATTAGTTAATTTTAAATAGAATTAATTTAATAAAATTGATTAATTAATTAAAATTAATTAGTTGGTCTTCTTGTGCCGCTGACTAACATGAGACCACCCATTTTGATCAATTATCTTATCCAACTATAGTTGATATGTATTATGATTCTTGAACTTATCACAACCCCTTTAGAATTTAAGACAATTTCTTCACCTATAAATACACCTCCACATACTTGATTTTACAACATTCAATTTTCAAGTCACCATTAATTCTTTTCATATTTCTTAGAGTTTTATTTTATTTTAGACCTTCCTACAATAGTTTAGAGATTTATTTCAAATTTTATCTTCAAGATCTTCATTATGGAACATCTACAAGGGTTTTATCAATTTATTTCAATTATGTTTTTCTTTATTTCTTATTATTTAATTTCAATCATGCGTAACTAATTTTCTATTGATTCTAGGATTTGTATTATTTAGGAGGAATTTATGTAATATAACTATGAAGCATATTAATCTGTCAATTTATTATTTATGTTTCATTGTCTTTTTTTTTATAGTAGATAACTGGTCATTATTAATGTATGCTAGTTGCCTGATGAAAAATTTAGCGGTTTTAATTAGGTGATCGAATTAAAGAATTCATAATACAATTAATCTAAAGACTTGGTCGTTTTAGAATTAACTATAGGAGAATAAATCTTATGTGCTTTTGGAAGTTTTTATGTATTCTTGAAACCTAACGGAGATAGAACATATATTAATCTACTATCACGCATCGTCCGATCCGGAGACTATATTATATGTGTGATTTTTCATCCAAATTGACTTAATTTTGGTTAATAGGGCTATAGATTGATTGTGTGATTTTTCTATTATATTATTACATTTCCCGGGATTAGTACTTTACTTTGATATTTTTTCCATTTTACTTTATTTTTATTATTTATTTTCTCATCTTTTATCAAATTTATAAACACTTTTGCTTAGTTCGGATATTATGAAGTGTTTGTATTTATTATTTGTTGTCTTTTCACTTTTTCAATCCATGTATAGAGAAAAGTACGTATTAAATAAGAACTAAGAACCAATAACCATTGTTAGATTGAATAAAATCAAAAAAAGTCATAATTATTTAATGATAAAAATAGTCAAATCTCTAAATTTTCGCTATTTGGATCTTTCAATTCTACTCTTCGTTGTTTGTGCAATTTGTATCGTTGTTCATGTAATCATAGTTCTTGTGCATACCATCACATTCCAATTAATTGTTATGTTCATATAATTCATATTATTGTGTTTGTAATCATAGTGATTGTACATGTATGAATAGTTACCGTAAATAAATATATAGAATTCCTTAATTATAGAGTTAAACGGTTACTACTAAAATTTGATGATAATAAACGATTTATAATTAATCTTAACCGTTAGATTATAAAAAATGAATTAATTATATTAGTTTTAGTTCTAAAAAAAGTTGAAGTTCTCATTTGATCCACTTCATATATATATACTAGAGGGTTAATGTAAAAACCATTTTTATCGTAATAACATGTGAACCAAAAAATGATGAATTTACTGTGAAAGTTATAGATTATGTGGAGAAAGTTAATTAATACAAAAAGTAAAAAAAAAAAAAAAAACAAATGAATTTTCGTCCCTCATGGAATTTGAACCCGAGTGAAAAATATCGATTTTTTTGATTAAATAACTTTCACAGTGGATAATACATTAACCTTCAGAGCATATTCATTTTGTTCATAGTGAAATTTTATGATTCTTAATTCTCACGTTAAAAATAATTATTATTTGAACATAACTCTCTCTCTCTCTATATATATATATATATTCACAATCGTATATCTTCAATAATCTGACTTTTTTCATTTAATAATGATACTTTTTAAATATTAAAATTGGTTCGTTCATAGTTTAGCAAAACAAAGAATGTTTTCAGTGATCCTCTCTATAGTAAATTGATGATCATTCAAAAAACTACAACAAGGATATGTAAGCATATAAAATGCTTGTATATATCCAATTGAACGAGGAGTAATTAAATATCCAAAAAACAAAATAGCAAGACCACAAATCTCTGATCAAGAAAATTACAATACAACAAGACAATAATATTTGACCGTAGAGATGACAAATGGATTGGATGCGAACCGGATTTTAATAGGTTCAGATCCAGATTCAAATATTTTTGTTTAGGTCTAGATCCAGTCTACATTCATTGGATTCAAAAAAATTAGATCCAAATCCATAAAATCCGTATGATCCAGGATTTAGACCCGAATCCATATTTTTTTCTCCTCTAAAATCAACTATAATTCATCGTAAGACCATAATAATAATCTAAATACATAACAATATTATAGTAATTATTTAAATTTTTTACAATTATCACTATACAAGAAGATGTTAGTTATAAATTTTACTTTTCTTTGTACTTTCATGATGAGATAATATTACAATAATAATAGAAAAAATAACACATATATCTTAACAAATAGATCACTCATAACAAAATTTTCTCAAATACATGGTAAATTTTTCTAATGTTATTGACCTACCATCCAATTCCATAACCTAATTTATCCAATTTCGACAAGAAAAAAAAATTAATATAATACACTTACAAATAAATATAAAAATTATATATACATATATATTATATGGATCCACGTATCGTATCTAGACCGAATCTATCAAGATCCAGATTTAGATCCGAATTTCAAAGGAATGGTCCGAACTTGAAATTAGACTTGTGTTACTAAACTGATAACTGCAGCAGCCAAAATTCTCATCTATATAAATAGAACCACTACATCATCCATAAAACACCTACTCATCACTAATATTCTTTCATCAACAATGAAGATGGATCTCCTCTTCAACTTCACAACCACACTCCTACTCCTTTCATCCTTCACCTTCTTCCTAATCAAGGCATCCACTAAACCAAAACCCCAAAACCTCACCAAAATCTTCATCCGAGCCCGCCGAAGCTGCCGGTGATCGGCCACCTCCACCTCCTAGTCGGAGACCTGCCTCCCAAAGCACTGCAGCGCCAAGCGCAGAAACACGGCCCCATCATGCATCTCCAGCTAGGCGAGGTGCCAGCGGTGGTGATCTCGTCACGTGAGGCAAAAAGAGGTGCTGAAAGTGCAAGACCTCGCGTGCGCAGACAGGCCGAAAGCATCGCGAGCAAGATCCTGTGGTGCGACTACACCGACATCGCCTTCTCCGCTTACAACGACTGCTGGCGCCAGATGCGCAAGATCTGCATAGTCGAGTCGAGCTCCTCAGCTCCAAAAACTTCAAATCCTTCGGCTACATCAGGCGGGATGAATCCTCCCGCCTGATCAAGTCTCTAGAATCTTTGTCCGGGAAGGCCATCGATCTGACGGACAAGATCTACACCTTAAACAGCACCATCACTGCTGGGCGGCCTTGGGGAAAGTCATGACGGATCGCGAGGTCCTTATCTCTCTCTTTAAGAAGGCCGTCGCCCTTCGAGCTTGCCGACTTCTTCCCCTCCTGGAAACTGCTCAATGTCTTCAGCTGGAGCAAATACAGGCTGTGGAGGATGCGCGGTAAGCTCGACGCCATTCTCGACGGCATATGCGCGGTAAGCTCGACGCCATTCTCGACGGTATCATCAACGAGCACAAGCTGAAGCAGACCGGAGAGCTAAAATTCCCCATCAGTACAGACAACATCAAAGCTGTCATTTTCGTGAGTCAATTATGGTTCATCAATCCCCAGTTAGAATTTATTAGTCACAATTAGGAATTTAATTAATCTCAAGACGCAGGATATGTTCGTTGTCGGAACTGAGAAGTCATCGACGACGACGGTATGGGCGATGTTGGAGATGATGAGGAACCCGCACGTGATGAGAAGGCACAGGCGGAGGTGCGGGCTGCGTTCAAGGGAAGGCGGCCGTGGAGGAGCGACGTTCATGAGTTGAAATACTTGAAATTGGTGATCAAAGAGACATTCAATATTATTGTTGTTCTTTTCTTCCTAATTACTTGTTGCACTCATCTATTTTCATCAATCTTATGCTTCCATAAAATGTTTTTCTTCTGTATCTGCAGGGCCTTGTGTTAGAATTTATACACATAATAGGGTATTCCAATCATCAATTTATACCCTAGATTCATAACTCTATAATGATAATCCGAGAAAACAATAACTAAAGCGAAGCGCACTGAATCCATATAGAAATTTTGAATCTTGATTGTGGTTGTATGGATCTTCCAAGCGATCGGTATTTCTTTAGGGTTTCGTATAGAAACTGCGGAAGGAATCAGATTACGGATTTTTCTCTGTCGTTTGGGGACCATAACCTACTTATATAATAAGTAATTAAACTAGATTTGCAATTTGGTCCCTCAACAAAATACAAATCTCTTTATGGTATCTACACAATTAATTCATGATTAATTAATATCCTTTTAATCCATAATATTTCCTTAATAGACCACTTTAATTGGATTACTAAAAGACAACTATGCATATTTAATTTTAACATATGTAAATCCAATTAAGATTTTTCCAACACCTTGGCCTTAATAACCACACTTTACATCTAGTACACCTTCAACCACTGAAGTCGACCTTTGGCACTCTAGATTAGGTCATCCTTGTAAAAGTGTTCTAGACACTACTCTCAAGCTCTCGAATATCAAGATAAAACAGTGTGAGGTTTCTTTTTGTAATGACTGTGCAATGGGTAAAATCCACTGCATGCATTTTTCCCTTACAGAAATAAAAACGTCTGCTCATTTTCTATTGGTACATTCGGATCTCTGGGGACCTAGTCCTCTTCCTTCTACTGATGGATATAGATATTATATACACTTCTTAGATGACTATAGCAGGTTCAAATGGGTATACCCTCTTCATGTTAAATCTGATAGTACTGTCAAAACCTTTATAAAGTTCAATACCTTCATTGAGCGGCAGTTCAACACAAAAATCAAAGCTCTTCAGTCTGATTGGGGTGGGGAATATCGACCTCTTCAAGCCTTACTTCAAAACCTAGGTATACAATTTCTCCACCCGTGCCCTCACACTCACCAACAAAACGGTAGAGCTGAGTGTAAGCATAGACACATCACAGAGCTCGGTCTTACTCTTCTAGCCTCAGCCTCTTTACCCACTTCCTACTGGTGGGACGCTTTTGCCACTGCTATACACCTTATTAATACGTTTCCCACTTCAGTGTTAGGTAATCTTTCCCCTTATCAAACACTATACAAACTTATTCCAGATTATAAGTTTCTTAAGGTGTTTGGGTGTAGTTGTTTTCATTTCCTTCGACCATACAACAAATCAAAGCTGCAATTCCGATAATCTAAATTTGTTTTCTAGGATATAGCTCACACCACAAGGGTTATAAATGCCTACATTCCTCAGGAAGAATCTACATTGCTCGCACGGTCATGTTTAATGAACGAGAATTCCCTTAGTGCAATTTGTTTCAACCTACTTCTCAAAATTCCACTCCTCTTATCTCTCCAGCTCCCGTACCTATTCCCCCCCTTCATGCATTCATTCCAAAACCCCATAAGTTCTTCTTCTCCATCTGTAGCAGCCTCTTCCCATATAAGTTCAGCTCCAAATTCCTCATCCCCTTCCTCTTAGTCCAATTCAGTAATGTCTCACTCCCCTCAGAATTCATCTCCAGTCTTGCTTCCTCCTTAGCCTTCACCTCATATTGATCCTCCCTTACCATCCTCCAATACACATCCCATGAACATCAGGTCCAAACATGGCATTTTCAAACCCAAGGTGTTCTCTGCATATAGGGGTGATTATTAGGGTGTCGGGTAGTCGGGTACCCGATACCCTACTCGAAAATTATCGGGTATAGGGTACCCGATTACCCGAAAATCGGGTCTCGGGGTCGGGTTCGGTATTCCTCAGGCTTATTCTCGGGTATCGGGTATACTCGTCGGGTAATCGGGTATACCTGAATACCCGAGAATTTCTAATTGAACCCTAATTTTTCTATCTTATTCTATGTTCTCTGACTCTATCTTATGTTCTCGTTCTCTCTCTCTCTCTCTCTCTCTTATTTCATTTCTCAACAGTCAACACAACACGGCAACAGCCGCAACACCACCACTCGGTCCGGCGGTCCGCTTCATGCATCTGCCTCGGCCTTGGGCGTCTTCCTCTCTCTCTCCTTGTCGTCGTGCTGCCTCGCCTAGCTCCGTCTCGCCTAGCTCTGTTGCGCCGCCTCGCGTAGCTCCATCGCGCCACGCACGCCTGGCAGTCTCCGCGAGTCGTGACGCTCACCTGGCCGTCTGGGAGGCAGCCACTCACGCTTCAGCCTTCACTTCAGGTAAGATTTTTTCAATTAATCTTTTGGCTGGAATCAAAATGTGTGTGTGTGTATTGATGCGTATATATGTGGTTGATAAATTAATTTTGTGCAGAGTATATATGCGTATACATTCACTAAAGAAATAATCAAGCTTTAGTTGGTTTAATTTTCTTTTTGGAGGACTGTCAGTATGTTGATGGCTTTGCATTTTCTGAAATCAAAAGACAAATTATTAAAAATCAAAAGGCTGGTTTGCATTTTCTGAAATGGCTTTGTGGATGTGGATGTCAATGACAGCCACTCAATTACATGTACATAGGTACAAAAACATGCAGATTATCAAGTGCAACAAAACTCCGGTGAAGATGTGAATCATATCATGCTAGAGATATGACTATTTATTTTCTGCATTACGTAATTCAATTGGGTATGAAATTCTCTGAATCATATCATGCTAGATGTGAATCATATCATGATTCTCAAATTCTGCAGATACATGTTTCAATTCATAAGTGGAAGCCTTTTGTCTTAAATGGAAAAAGTGAAATCTTATACCAAATGTATATTGTCTTTACAACAACTTCCAAAAACTGAATGAAACACAATTGAATTAGTAGCATCAAACAGTTTTAACAACTTAAATCGACTAAAATACTCAACCCCAAATTCGAGTTCCTTTATTCAAATGCAACATTATTCAATCAAAATTCAAAATTAATTGAACTCAAATTTATAAAATCACATGCTATAAGGAATTAAGGACCACCGCCGAGCTAAAAACTTCTGACTTGTTTGACAGGTTCTCATCTCTCACATTATAAAATAAATCACAGATGTAGTCTTCTGAAGTAACTCATCAAGATAGTAATCGACTTATAGATGAGCAATTGGACACTGACTTCTTAGAAGACATCCAGATCGAAGAAGAAATAGAAACTCATACTGATGCAGCTACATCTTCAAAGAAACGAAAATCCGAAGAACCAAAATCAATACATTGGCAAGGATACACTGTTGTGATGGTTGAAGAAGGTAATCCTCCAACTACAATGCACAAAGGAAGATGCAATTGTTGTCAGACCTTAATTGCTGCGGACTCATACCGAAACGGTACAAATGGTTTAAAGAACCATCGCTTCATGTTTGAAAAACAAAAATCAACGGTTGATCGACGATTCGAACCACACAACTACATTGATGGGCGGATCATTAACTAGTTGGAAATTTGACCGAAGGCAATCGGACATGCATTGTGTGAGAGGATCATCCTTGATGAGCTCCGTTCATATTTGTCGAGAGAGAGGTTTTAAAAGATTTGTTGGCGTTTATGTCCTCAATTCCAGATTCCGTCAAGACAAGCAATAAGAGCAGATTGTGTGAAGCTATTCCTGGAACGCAAAGAGAGTTTGAAGTCATTTTCTCAGAAAAAATGCATGGGAAGAGAGTCGATCACCACGGATTGTTGGACCGTAGTGAATAACACAAACTTCATTTGTGTTACTGCACATTGCATTAGCTGATAAACGCGCTTTTTACTCATTTATTGTTGGTATTTTAAGATGAATTTAGATCTATTAAGTGCGTTTATGTATTGGATCTTAATGCTTTTATCTATTATTGGAAGATATTGCTCTTGGGTACCTCTTTGGTATTTTGTAGGCTTATAAGATGATAATCGAAGCACGAAGCGAGGCATGAGCCAAAAGAAGAACAAGAACAGGGGCTAGCGGCCTCCTTCACGGTCGCTAGCCCAATCGTGAAGGCATCGGAGCATTCTGCCGAGAGCTTAGCGACCGACCTCGTGATCAGCGAGATCGGCCGCTAGGAAAGACGCCATGACCGTGAGCCACGTGTTGGATTTGTATCTTGAAAGTTTGGTTGAGCTTGTATACAATGTTTCCTGTTACCACTATTACAATCTCCTATCTGAATTGTTTACTTGATTGCATATGTATGTCCCTTTATCTCATATATAAGTTAGATCATACAGTGTGTTGTAGATCATAGAAGTCTGTATGATTGGTCAAGCTTAATGAGATATAAAAGTATCCTGGTGAGACAACTTGAGAGCGAGTTGTCGCTATAGTCGCGTGTAGATAAGAAGTGACTTGACTTGGTTGCTTGTCTATAATGGTGCGTCTCTGACGTATTGATGGATCACAGTGAGATGAGTTCTTCTATCTGACCGTCGTGAAGAACCTAGATCTTGGTGATTTACGATGATCTAAACCTTGATAAGGTATTAGGTGAGTATGAGTTGCTGACCATCACTTTGACTTGTTATGGGTGAGGGTTACATGATTTAACCCAAGACTCTCTGCATCTTGGGTGGTGGCGGTGCTTGTATGTTATGCTAGTTATCTGTATCGAGTCACCGTATCCGTTTAGGATGATGACGTCCCCTTAAGGAGCTCAAAAGGTTTATTGTACTAAACCCTGCAGGTTGAGTTATCTCAAGTACAATAATAAGGTGAGTGGTACTACTTAAGGAATTAAAGATATTAATTATTTTAAGCAATCGAGCAGCGTAAATAATTAAAGGACGTATGATATCTTAAATACGGGGATTCGTAAAGTCTAAGTGCAAGCCCGACTCAACTTCGGTAATAAAGGGGTAAGTCGGCATTTATTCTCTAGTGGCATGAATGAATGTTTATAAATTTATTTATGTTCTGGGTTGAACATAAGATAATTAATTTATTTGAGGCCCATCTTTATTCCTTGCATTTGATCCTTGGGCTGGCCCATCCAGGCCTGTAGCTTGGTGATTTTCGCCCATCTCTCTCTCAGTCATACTGGGACTCTAACTTGATCCTCTCTATCATAAAGGATATTATTATATTTATTAGATATGCATAAATCCTATCTAGATAGGATTTGGGAGTGCATTATAAATATAAGGTGAGAGAAAATCAAGGCTAATCTTCATTCATTATTTTAGAATTGCTATTACCAAATAGTGAGAATTTTCGAAATCTTTGAGAGAAGAAAGATGGTGATTTTCTATAGCATTCTCCATAGACTGTCCTCACTCGACATTGGAGTTTAGGCAATCGGGATACAGTCCAGAAGATCAAAGCACGAGTCTCGATATATTCATCCCGAGCAGATTCGCGGTAAACACGAGAAAACCCCTACGTGTTGCAATTAATTATATAGGTGCATGATAGGCATATAATCAATGTATGGTGAATTAAACATCCAAGATAGATCATCGGGAGAGGGTTAAATCAGATTTCCCTACAATTGGTATCAGAGCCTGGGATCAATATCTTGGCTCTGTTGGATTAATTCACGTTTGATTATAACGTGCGCAATTAATTAATTGTGAATCTATCGTTCATCGTGGCTCGTTTTATTTTTGTCGGATTTTGTTTTCACCACGAAAATCCGTGGTTAGATTAGATTTTTTCTTGTAAATCTTATACGTAAAAGAAGACGAAGACAAAAGCACGAAGAAGAGATGATGAAGTCCCGTTGCAACGCCGGAAACCATCGCGCGGCGAGGCACGACATGGTGCGGCATCCGGTAGCGGGGCGATCGGCGGCTCGCGTGCGGGTCTCGGCGGCTACGGGCGGCATGGGCGGACGAGGCGGCGGTCGGCGGGCGTTTGTGGTGGGCGGCACGGCTCGACAGCCGGGCGTGCGGGGCACGCGGTTTCCACGCGGATGCCTCGGCACAGCTCGGGCTGAGCATGCGCGCTCAGCAGACCTCGGCGGATGTCCTCGTCAGGCCATCGGGCGTGGTTGGGCGACAACGCTTTGGTGCCTCTCGGTAGCCTCGGCGGGTCGCGCGGCAGCGCTCGACAGCCCTCGGTGCGATTTTTGCGCACGGAAACCTCAGTGAGGTCTTGGCACGGCTCGGCAGACGCGGGCGACATGGGGGCGCGCGATACTCGCGCGAGGCCTCGGCAGCGCTCAGCGGTCTCGGTGCGATTCTCGCGCAGGAAACCTCAACGCGTGCGGGCGTTCTCGGCGGCAGGCGGCGGGCGCGCGATTTTGCAGAAGCCTCGGCGGCCTTCGGCGACACGGCTCGGCACGTCTCGGCGAGGTGCAGGCGAGGCACGGTGGGCGTCTGAGTTCTCTCGGCGAGGCTCGGCACTCTCGGGCGACTTCTCGGCCGGGCTCGGCAGGTGGCGACATTGGCGTGAGGTAGGGCGGCGGGTGGCTCATTGGCGCGCGCATGGGGCATGCCTAGCTGCTGACCCGACCACTATGGTGACCCGCCCGCTTTTTTGGGCCGACCCGACTGGTTCAAGATCGACCCAATTTTCGGCCCAGATCCGAATTTTTGACTCGGTTCCAGATTTTGGACCCGGTTCGGCCCACTCCAATGATCCGGCCCATTTTCGATTTTTCGGCCCAAATCCAATTTTGCGAATCCGGTCCGTGCCCGTGCACGCGAGGCCCGTTTTCGAGTTTGAAGATCTGTACTTTGCAAATTTATGTAATAAATTAGGCAGGGAAGTACAGGATCCACGAGTGGGCCGCGATGAACGATTTTATTTTATTTTTATCGTTCAAAGCATGTCGCGGATGTTTAAATTATACAGAAGCATGCTATGTATGTTTAATTACGTAGATAAACATGTTACATGTTTTCGTAATTGGATGTGCATAGTAAGCATGCTAGGTTTATCGCGTTTTTCAAGCATATTTTAGAATTCCGCGAGCATGTTTTACATGTTGAGTTCTATAGAAAAGCATGCTAGGATTACGTGATCTGCATGGACAAACCTTTTGAAACAAAAGACTAAGCAAGTAACCCGACATATTAATTTTAAAATTAAAATGTCAAGACCTCCACTTTTTGATCTCTAAATAAAGTGATACACACTGTGAGTAAACGTCCACACGCGTGGCTTGCTTGCAATGTTTGTCATAAGTTTGTTAGATTAGATTTCTAAATAAAACATTTTAATCTATTGAGAAGTGGGAGTTTCATGTGTAAACGTCCACACGCGTGGCTTGCATATGAGATTTTTCATAAGTTCTCTAGAGATAGATTTAAAATGAGATAACAAAGGAATTTGGATTGGAAGCGGTATGGTCCTAGTGAGTATGCCAATTCTAAGAATTCATTTCTCATTGTTAAAATTGTGGTCATTGCTTAGACATCACCTCAAGTACAAATTCCGCCAAGTCCCTTCTTGCGATAGTGATGTGGTCTAGTAAGGTCCAATCATTAATTTCATTTGTCATAAGAATAAGTTGACATGGATTGAAATTAAGCGACCAAAAGGTATATTTTAGTGCAGTCGGGGGTCCGTGTATGGCGCCCACACGCGTGGCTTGCATGTGGGATTCCTTGGCGATTGGAGGTTTCAATTAATATTGTTTTATCAAAGGTTACAATATTATTGTTACGAATTATGTGCGATCGTATGCTTATGTGTTTACATTACTTTTCGGATATGTCTCTTACACCGATTATCAATATGCTCGCACAAAATCCTCTATCCGGTCCAAATTTTATCGGTGAAAGCGAAACATGGAATATGTTCTTATCAAGAACACATGTTTGTTCTCATTACTCCCAAACCCGATGCCCTTATTGACCCGTTGACTAATGAGCGGAGAGTCAGCGGACTTTGGCATAAGTCAAACAATATGGCCAAGTGCTATATGATGACTACAATGTCCAAAGGCTTTGCAGTGACATCGATCGATGGTGACGCCGAAATATGGTCAAGTCTTGAGAGTAAGTTCGAGGCGATCGGATCGGACGATCTGCTTCCACATAATGAGAGAAATCTTGGCGTGTAAGATGGAAGAAGGAAGTTCGGTCCATGAACATGTCTCCCAGGACTCATCTCATGGATAGTCTTGATCGGTTGGGAGGAGGTATTGACCATGAAGCCAAGGTCGATATCATCCTTAACACACCGCCCAAGTCTTTGAGAATTTTCGCGTGAATGCGATCATGAGCAAGACCGGTATACACTTAGTCGGTTGTTTAATGATCTCGTGGCGCGGAAGGAGTCATGGGTAAAGGAGCACATGCCCTTGCTAGCATATCTAGGGGCCCAAATTTTCCGTTGAAAATGGAAGAAGAAAAGGGCACCAAAGGTGGTAGAGGAAAAGGAAACAATGGGGCGGTGGGAGCAAGAACATATACGCCACGGAGGCTTGAAAAGCGAAGGAGAGGAAAGTGCTTCAGTGCGGCAAGGCGGGCATTGGAAGGCCAAGTGCCCTATGCTCAAGGCTCAGGGTACGCCATTTGCCTTAGTAACGGAAACATGTTTAGCGACTTGTTCTACTCATTCATGGGTAGTAGATACGGGTGCGGCCTGATCATGTTTGTTACACCTTGCAGGGGTTCCTACGGACAAGGGAGCTATGTGATGGCGAGATAACGATCTCCATGGGCAACGCGGCGAAAGTCGAGGCCGTTGCAGTCGGAGATGTTACTTTATGTTTTGATAGAACTGTTTTAGTATTGAAAGGCGTTTTATATGTGCGGAGTTTCGTGAAACATTATTCGGTTTGAAACTATTTATTCATGGATATTCGCTTGTTTTTGATAGTGGTGTTTCTATCATAAGAAATGACGAAGTTATCTGTGGTGGCACTTTATATAATTCGCTTTATACTATTTCTGCCAAACATAATACCTTTAACTATGTTGCATCTACATCAAACCTTAAGAGAAAGTTTTCTTAGAAGATGACACCACATTTCTCGGCATCTTAGATTAGGTCACATCAATCTAAATAGGATCCAAAGGCGGCTAAGAATGAAGCGTTGGGTGATCTCACGTTACTCGTTCCGATCTGCGAATCACGTATAGAAGGAAAGATGTCGACTGGACCCTTCAAGCGAAGGGTTATAGAGCCAAAGAAGTGTTGGAGCTAGTCCATTCGACTGTGTGGACCTATGTCAACACAAGCTCGTGGAGGGTGCAGTATTTTGTCATTTTCATTGGCGATTACTCAAGGTGCGGATACATATACCCTTCACCGCAAGTCGAATCTGTGAGAAATTCAAAGAATTTAAGGCGGAAGTGGAGCGAGCTTGGTAAAAGTATCAAGTCATCATGGTGCGATCGCGGTGGCGAATACCTCGAGAACGAGTTTATGGACTACATGGTGCGATGTGGGATTACCTCCCAACTCACTACACCGGGCACACCACAACAAAATGGTGTGTCAGAGCGAAGAAATAGGACTCTTTTAGAAATGGTTAGATCGATGATGAGTTATGCAACATTACCTATTTCGTTCTGGGGGTATGCCTTAGAAACAGCGGCATACTTGCTAAATCTAGTACCATCCAAGTCAGTCGAAAAGACCCCTTTCGAGTTGTGATTTGGGCACAAGCCTTGTTTAAGCCACATAAGGATATGGGGCAGTCCAGCACATGTGCTGAACAAGAAGGCTGACAAGTTGGAGTCTAGATCTGAAGCAAGGCTGTTTATTGACTATCCTAGAGGAACGAAAGGTGGTTATTTCTATAGTCCTAAAGATCAGAAGGTCATTATTAGCACTAATGCCCGATTCTTAGAAGAGGATTATATGAAAAACCATAAATCCAAAGTTGAAATCATTCTTCAAGAATTCGAAGATGATCGTATTCCACCACCGATTAAGCCAAAGGTACAAGATGTCGTATCTAGTGGGAGGGATCGACACCAGATACTTCAAGAAATTGAAGTGGGTCGAGTTCCACTGGAGATACCGGCCGTACAAGTGGCTCATATTCAGCAAGTTGTGCAAGATAGAGAATCATAAGTTACTGCACCCACCGTTGCCATTGTGCCAGTAGCGCCTCGTCGTAGTGGGAGGGTTGTTCGTCAACCCGAGCGATTTATGTTCGTGGGTGAATCTTGATTTAGTCCCGTGAAGCGGCGAGCAATAATCGACCCATGGACATACAGTGAGGCGATACAAGACATTGATGCAAGATCATGGCACACCGCTATGGACTTAGAAATTGAGTCCATAACAGCTATGGATGTATACGAAAAGACACCTCTACCAGATGGCAAGGAAGCCATAGGTAGTAAGTGGGTATACAAGAGGAAGAGATTCAGATGGAGAGGTTTCGGCTTTTAAAGCCAGGCTTGTGGCGAAAGGGTACACTCAGATTGAGGGCATCGATTTCGATGAGACCTTTTCGCCTGTAGCAATGCTCAAGTCCATCAGAATTCTTCTGGCCATAGCAGCCCACTTAAACCTTGAGGTTTGACAAATGGATGTAAAAACCGCTTTTCTAAACGGTT
Organism: Salvia rosmarinus; assembly: GCA_036937905.1. Classification (NCBI taxonomy): domain Eukaryota; kingdom Viridiplantae; phylum Streptophyta; class Magnoliopsida; order Lamiales; family Lamiaceae; genus Salvia; species Salvia rosmarinus. The sequence continues at coordinate 39,327 of JAODLM010000855.1, forward strand.
ACCTTGAGGAAGGTAGGGACATCTATATGCAGCAACCCGAAGGTTATGTGGTGAAGGGTGAAGAGCATCTAGTTTGGAAGCTTAAGAAGTCCATTTATGGACTTAAGCAAGCTTCACGATCCTGGAACTTACGCTTTGACGAGGTGGTAAAGTCCCATGGATTTACCCGGTTGCCTAGCGAAGTTGTGTGTATCGTTTATATGTCAGCGGTGATGTGGTATTTCTTGCACTTTACGTAGATGACATTCTTCTAGTTGGCAACAATGTGAAGTTGTTATCGACGTAAAGAGTTGGTTATCGATCGGTTTCAAATGAAAGACTTAGGAGATGCGTACATTCTTGGGATCAAGGTTTACCGAGATCGCAAGAGGAAAATATTGATCTTATCTCGGGCGCCTTACATTGATACTATGATTACTCGCTTTAGTATGCGATACCAAGAAAGGATTGCTACCTTCGGACATGGCGTTCCTTTATCTAAGGAGCGATCACCTATGTTGCAAAGGAGATAGAGGAAATGAGACGAGCTGGGTTTGGTCTACTAGATCCCCGAAATTCCTCCGGATGAACCGGGGTAGAATTGAGAAAGGGCCGCTTTCGGTTCTCCACATTGGGGCTATGGAATCGAACCCAATTTGTCCACGACCCCATTTACTGTCTCTCGCCGATCGTCTATCGAATTAGCCTTTCATTAGACAACAAAGAAAGGTCGACCCTTCTTTACATTTACAAAGCTTGATTTTCCCGAAAATAACGTTCGACTTGCATGTGTTAAGCATAAGACTTGTGACACACATTTATCGATCGGTGGGTTCAAGCCTTCTTGCATCGAGATAAGCCCTTCAACCACCTCATCTCTATTTATGATTATATGATAATTGGTTGATTGTGATTGAAGATTTCTTTCTACTTTTTTTGAATAAATGTGGGAAGAGGAAAACAAGATCAAGTCGCATACGCGGATAAGACCTAGCTCTTGGACCACGGAACCTCCTTAACTATACGTGAGCAGTGTGGGTAATCTATCTACTAAGGATTTCCAAGCATACATCCGCTTATACTATATAGGGCGAAGCGATCTGGCGGTGGCGAGTGGGAGTCAGGAGTTAACGCGGTGTAGTTAACCACGGAACGATGGCTGCGGTGTAGCTAATGTAGTTTGTATAGGCACGGAAGCGAAAGGTCAGCAAAGGTATGTTGACGGCATTCTCGGCTTCTCCGTCTTGGACTTGTCCTCTCCTGTCTTTGCAAAGACCGCCACCGGAAGCCACGTTCTGCAGACCACTAATGGTGTGTGAGGTGTCCCAAAGTCTTGTTAGAACGAAGAAGCTGGAGCCTCGAGAGCTGCCCGATTGTTGAGAGTCAAGGGATAAAGGTCTCAATCAATAGAGTCAAGAAGAGATTGAGAAAGCATTCAAGCTTCCATTGTTAGAATCCAATGGTGAAAGGAAGAAGGTATGCTACACCTTTGCGGCCTCGGATGTGGTTTATTAGCATTCCCGAAATAGCTTAAGAAATTCCTTCTTAAGAAGAGTTGGTGGATGAATTTCTTTCAAAGACACGGACTCCTCGAATCCATTAGGGATTCGCTACAAGGCAAATCTCGATCGAAGAAGCGGACTTTAAACCTCATACGGCCAATCGGGGTCCTACTCTTTCAATGTAGCTATCTGAGGTGAAACCCTAGCAAATGCAAATCACGGGACTACTGAGCCTTTTACCCATGGTTACAATCGGTATTTCGTCCTCTAACGAGGGATGTTGCTAAGCATGTAGCTGCTAATGTAGCTAAGAATGGGTGTTGCTAATGCGACTACGGCGAGAACACGTGGTAGCTACGAGACGAGAAAGATGGGAAGAAAGTACCTACCTTGTTGTTCAAGGATCCGATTTCTCACTTGAATGAATATGAAGATAGTCAACCTTCTTATAATACGATATTTCTAGTTGGATGATGGGCATGGGCACTCATCAAAGTCTTTCATCGGAACCCCTAGCATTGCGTCTCGTACTATCTGCGCTAACCGAAAGGGCTAAGTCGCTACTTTTGCGAAAACAGTGTCCAAGCGGAAAGAAACCTCTCCTTAGATACAACTCAGATCGTGTCGACGAATCGTTAGTGTCGAACCGCTTCTTCCGAATCGATGCGAGACTTCAAACAAAGGCTTCACCTTATGTTGATGGAAAAGACTATGACCCTCTACTCGGTATTGACCATTGTTGTGTCGGTCATCGGTCTTATCGGTGGAGGTTTGTTTGCGAGGATTCTCGGCCGGATCAATCTTCGATCCTTCTTATGCCATGAAAGGCTTCTCTATTCATGTACACGACGTGGCTACATCACCACCATCCCATCGTTCCATTGTCTCTTGGCTGGGTCCTCGCGACCTTTGTATACCAGTTTTTCCGGTCGAAAGACCAAATCGAGTGTAGAGTCAAATCATTGGATTTTTCCGAGTCCGGATTTCGATCTCTTTCTCTTTCGGAGATAGTGAAGCTTTAGGTGCTTACACACATTCGAACATTCCACGGAAATAGTTAGCTCGAACTTTTCACTCTAAAATCGTAGAAGAACTCAATCGTCCTTTCTTTCTCTCTTATCACGCTTGATTGTGCTTTCCTTTGTCTCTTCCTCAAGTAAAGGCCTAAATGTGTTTGTATTCTTCGAAGGGTTTCCCAAAGGCAACCGGCTAAAGGAAGCCCATTGAATGAGTGATTGATGATCTTTCTCTATATATGATATGCAATTTTCCTTGTATCAAATAGACAACTAATTGAGGACCTAAGCGAAGCCCACTATTCCATCACCTAATCTTCAAAAAGCAACCCCTTGATTTATCTAAATAGAAGACTAGCCAACGAGAATCAGATTGTAAAGTGTCGATGTGATGGCGAACGCGGAGGAAGAAATGTAATTCAAACGCGAATGGCTGAACTGAGCTGTTGAAAACACGCTTCGATCGGATAAATCGCGTTTCTGTTGGTTGCAAGTCGATTTCCTTACCGCAGATCGCGGATGTAGATCATCAAATGACTCCTTTCTCTATGAAGCTCTTGGTTGATAGAACTACGAGGTTACGTGCTTAGGAGGTAGATCTTGTGCGAGCTAATGAATGAAAAGATGCGTATCACACCTATCTCCATTGTCGGCTAGTCTCGAGGGATCGGCTTAGGACTCAATCCATTTGGAAGCCTTTTGAGGCGCTAGAAAGAAGAATCCCACCCTCTTGGTAGAGGACTTGCTTCAAAAGAGGCAAAGGATCCATCCAACGATAGACGGTGGAACTCACGAGATCAATCATCAAGCCGACTACCCATGGTCAAGGTCAAAGAGGAGTTAACGGTAAGAAAACCATATCGCTGGCGACCCACGGGCTAATTCTTTCAAAAGAAAGACCAAGGAGGCAACGAAAGGGTGGTCGTAGATCGAGGGAATCAAACAAATCCATCGCTCCAACCAACACATTTATATAAGCAAAACCTCATGTTTTGCGGATGACGGAGACGGGAAAGGGTAGCATCACCTCTCTTAGTATTCGACCGCCTGGCGCGTTGAGCTTTGGATGGTCTCGATCTTTCTTTCACTCTTGTGATTTATCCCACTCATGTGAAACTCTCGTTCAAGAATTGAGACCTCATTTAATCAACAGATGGGGACTTCAAACTCCATCTTTGCTTGGGAAAATGGACCTTTGAAAGTGGTTCATACGAACCGATAAAGCGGTTAAAGGAGATAGCTCACTTTATTCGCCTAGAGGCGGACAAAGATAGGATAATCTTACGAATAGAGGAGAGGTTTAAAGGCGGCTCGACCAGCGGGAGAGGGATGAAGACAGATTTCTTTACGATTTCTCTGGGTTGCCCTACATGAGGGATTCTAATGGGATTTCAAAGCGAGAAACCTATCGGTTTCTTATTACGTAGTTGCATTTGTATAACTAGTTGTTTCCGATGGATAGCGGCTAAGGCATTTGACTACTCCTTCCGACGACTATAGAACGACTTATTCAATAGCAGCAGATTCGATCAAATTTCCTATTATGGAAAGGTAGTCTTGAGACTCCCAAATATTGGAATGCCCTAGGATTCGGTTTCCGATCCGGTTGGTGTTAAACATCCCGAATCGGTGGCTCTAAACTCAGGTTTGCCTACCTCTCTAATTCTGAGAGAGGAGAGGCGGAGAAGTACTACTTAGCCGCTTGGTGGTTAAACGACCTTGTCGCTTTCCTGTTTAGAAAGCGGTGTAAAAGAATTGGATTGAATAGTCCCTCTTGGTTGATTTCAAATCCGATCTTTCATATTTGAGAAAAGGCATCTTCCATCATGCATGTGTTAAGCATAGTGAAATACTTTCTAATGACCACAGTAAATCATGCTCAAAAGGCAGACTTTTGTCGGCTTTTGACCTATCTTGTATGACATGCCCAAAAATGCTTATTTAAGATAATAGCTTCAAAAGAGCGGGAATAGGGGATCGCTTCGGTTCAACGACCGATCGAGCCTTGTTCTTCGAGATGTGGTCCCAAACCCGATTATGGGAAGAGTCGGTTGTGAGCCCTAATCTTGCATAGAGATCGAAGATCCGGTAGCGTAATGGCGACATCGAATCGCGGGATGGGAGCTCTGCCGGTTTTGTGCCGTAGAGAGGGCGAGGATCGGAGGGTGAGCCGTCGTTCATGTAGGCGCATAGCGGTACTCACCCAAAGACAGTAGTTGTCCACAGTACTAAGGCAAAGAAAGTTCAGGTAGGGTTCGGTAGCTATCTCGGGGGCGGGTTCGACCAGTCCGAGCTTGTTGTCGGAATGCACCGTGGGTCACAAACAATGGACCAAGATTTGACTAAAGAGAAGAAAAGGAAAAGAAAAGATGGGGAGCTCGAGGAAGCCTTTAGCCCTCTTTCTTTATTAGATTAGTAAGTAAGCTCTCTTTCTTGACAACGATGGACATTCTTTTCTCCTCACCGCACCTTACCACGATATTGATATCGTGCTTTGTTATGAGATATAGTGAAAGCTTGAAAGCAAGACGAACTTTCCGATAGTTTTGAAGCTTCAATCCGCCTCCAATTCGACGAGTGGCCTTTAAAAGCAAAGTACTTCCGACAAAATATGGAGTTGGTTTGAACTAGAAGCCTCATTAAAGATTAGATGTTGATTTCATCTTCGCTAAGGAACGGTCTTCGTGTAGCTTAGGTACAAACTATGCCCTGAAATGGTTTGGGGACTTACCGCTCAAGTCGGGATAGGAAAAGAAAAGCAGATACCAATTTATTAGCGATGGGTGAATTCACATACCGAATAGTAGTAAGCGGAAAAGGACTAGCAATTTGTCTTAGAACCTTGCTTTCATCAAACCATGCCTCACGTCGAAAAGAGTCAACTTCCATTGAGATGCACTTCGCTCGGAGGGCCTTCTTGTCATTTTTTGCTCGGCCCTCACGAACATTTCATATCCCGAACCACAAATCACATAATAGTATAAGGGCCTTTTAGACTCATGGCGGTAACGGATCCCAACATGAATTCTTTTAAAGCCCTCGATTCACCGCCCAAAAGAGAATATAATTGGGGTCATAAAATTGCTTTAGGTTGGTCGACTACGACTTAGTATAACTCTTTCTTTAACGGTAGAGCCCCTTGGAACTATCCTCTCTCTATGGGATCAACTCGTGTATCCATCCGAGAATGCTACAGCGAGGAGGCCTTGCTGAGATCCGCTACTTTAGAGCTCAACTATATCACCAAGGGCAAGCTAAACCTTACGCTGCGTGAAAAACTACCTAATCTGTTCCAATGCTGCTTTGCTTTCCTTTCTTCCTACCCAACCGGATAGATTACGAGCGACATCGGATCCCACCCTGACCGGTCAAACATCCATTCGAGCACCCCAACCCCCTATTCCTTCTTTTCTTTCTTGATAGCACGGAAAGAGACTTTTCTTGGTCCTTGGTCGTCCTTTGTCCTCTTTCGATAATACCATAGATGCTATTGGTCCCGATCTTCGATTGATACGGGAATAGAGGCGGGTTGTTAAACCGTGGTAATCGTCTTTTTAGTCAAGGATCTCTTAGCTATCTTTAATCGCTAATCTTATTCCTAAAGATCCCATCCTGCTTAGAAAGATAGCGATCTAGTTAGATGGACCTCAAAGTGGAGCGGAAGAAAAGAGTGACAAGTGTGTTTGCTTCCTCTTTATTTGGTCGAGCCTCGACTGTACAACCACTCTATTTCGGTATAACGAGAAGAAGTTTACTAAGATCAGCTCGAGCTACTTTGGTCGATGAGGGCACTTACTAAGGTCAATGCGCGGAGAAGTTGACTATGGTCGGTGCAGTGAGATTTGTGGAACTAATTATGCCTTTCTTACGGATGAGACCGATCACGGAGGGCGACGCAATTTGAATACTATATATTACAATTAAGGAAAGGAATGATTATCGCTTAGCGCTTGTGCTAAGGAAGATGCTTTTATTCGAACCTTTGCATGCCGATACCGAAAACTCGACAGTGGCTATTCCGGGAGCTCACCTAGAAAGGGAGTTAGTGGTGACCTACTAGTCGTAGGGCGAAAGCATATACCATACCCATCCGAGTTAGCCTACGGTGAGATTGAATTGGAAAGCGTCCGGGCTTTGATTGAATAGAGCATGTTTATTCGATATTCGAGCGTCGAAAGCAATCCAATCAAATCGATAAGCGTTAGTATGGTCAACATTTTCTTTGTTCGTCAACTACCAATTGTTCATGTGAACCTACCGATGGTTTGTGCCTACCGGGATCCATTGTGGCTTGTGACTAGGTTGGTGCGGGTGAATTACCATCAAGCTAAGTTATACGGTTCGGCTAATGCCCTTACTACTCTAAACTTGAATAGATTGTTGCAACTCCAAATTATTTAGTTAGAAACTCCCATTAGAATGTCCGTCTCATAGGGAACTCGGGTTGATAGCTATATAAGATGTAACTTGACTCAAATAGAATGGTGCTACCCATTTTCCTTTATTTCTGTTGGTGGGCGTGGCTCTGTAAGACCTCCACCATAGAAAGGGAAAATCTAATTTGTATTGCTAGTTTCGGACCTCGTGTGGGAGACTCACGAAGGTAGGTCCATTGGAGTCCCACGAAGAGATATAGATCAATCTGAGAAGTCTTACATTGGCCTAGTATCTCCATCTCTCTCTGGCGGTGCTCCCAGTGGTAACGCTTTCTTGCTTGCTCGTTGCTACTAAAGAAGTGGACCGACAACAAAGGAACACAGTCACTACGTAGATAATAGCGTATATAAGCAGCGGTAGTGGCAAGGCTCATTTAAGCTACACCTTACTACGATATTCCCTTTGGAAGTAGCGAGAAAGAGAAAGAAGGAAAGTCGACCGACCTCCGGCTTTGGCGTTTACAATCTTTTCAAATCGAACTCTCACTTCCGCCTATGAGCTAGAGTCGGCTAGACCTAAAATAAAGCTCCTCGATATCATTCCGTCGGGGAGGATGGATTCTGACAAGAATGATCCAATGAAATATCAAATTGAAGCAAACTTGATTGAGCAATTCAAGTGACTAAGGCGGGGGTCCAATCATTGCAGTTGAAGCTATAAAGCTATAAGAGCGTAAACTCACGATATACCCACGTCGTAGTAAAGAAAGAAGAGGCGTAACCCTTATTCATAGAACTACTAGCATAGCATTTGGAGGGGATTGTTATGACTGGAAAGATAGTGAAGTAAGTAATCGAGAAAGCAAGGACGCTATGAGTACTCGCTAATGCTTGCTCTTTACTAATATAAATAGGGCCTTTGATTGCTTACTTCGCTATCCGGGATGATACTTTACTTATTCATGAACAAAGTCATAATTAGATAATAAAATAGAATATGAATGAAATCCATATTATTTTGAAATCTGACTTGAAAGTCGAGGAAGAAGTTTATTTAGTTTAGTGATTGATATCGATAGAGTAGAGTCGAAGCCGTAAGCCGTCAATGCCAAGACAAAAGACAAATATTCGAATGGAAAATAGCTCGATAGGATTTAAAAAGGACAATGTCTCAATAAAATGTTATGACATTGAATATCTCAAAATATGTATTATGTACTTATTAGTGAAGTATGGTTATACAACTTTGTCGATTATGGTAAGTTTACCAATAGTGAAATCATCACCACGATTAGTGCTAGATAGCCATGGAGGCTATCAACTTAGACCACTCAAATCAAATTCTTTCGACTTTTCGAACAATATAGGAATGAAGATTTCATAATCATAACGAGCATATTCAAGGAAAGTGGACTTTGAAGGCTCTATCTAACTCGTCTAAATAATAATACAAAATGGGAGAGAAAGACACGGTGGAATTCCTGCGACTTTCGGCTAAACTCATTTACATAATTCGAGTGGGCTTCCCAATTGGGGTCTCTTATCATGAGATAACGGCGGGTTCATCCACTTTGTGGAGAAAGAAGAATAAGATTTTAGTGGCCTTTCTTTTCTTTAATTCGTCGATAGTGAGGGTCTTTCTGTGGTGAAACATCGTTGGTAGCCTATATGGCTTCATAGCATTTTCTCACTAAGTTAGCAGTATAGGGTTCCCATTGTTGTATTAATTCTCCTTCTTGTATGTAAATTTATAACAAACCAATGCCTTAAGCCTCGGGTCATTTTATTAAGATATCATATCTTGTTTGAGAATACCTATAAGGGTATTTTAAAAGCAAAGCCTTTTAACGAGAGTTCTAAGACCAAATGCTATTGAAAGAAGTACTTTGAAATCAATCTCTTTCGCTTGCCCTTTGTTCATTCTTATTCCTCTTGACCTAACTTTGTTTGGCTGGTATCTGAGTAAGAAGAGTCTCGATCTTTCAAACCGTATCTGTCGATTGCCTTGAATTTCTTTAAAAGCTTCCGCCTCCTCCTAAACAAAACTATAAGCTAGTCGAAGTTGAGATTCTAGCCATAGCTTCCATTTCCTATATTTGAAAGAGGACCTCCCTCGTTCTTTCGTCTACTACGATTGATGAGCGGAACCCTCAACCGAAACAAACCATCTAAGTAGGTCATATTCGATTCTTCCAATCTCAAGGGCTCACGGCGGGCTTTGTCACTTGTCATCGGGTTCAATCCGCCTATCAAACAAACAATTCCATTTTAAAGGCTCGTTACTAATCGATAGGAGCGACACAGTAGAGCTTCTCGGTAGGAATGGGCGTGACGAGCCTCATATTCGGAGGAAGAAGCTGAAGCTAGTCAACCAAGGCGAGAGGTTGAGGTACGGATGCTTTAGATCTACCATCATTTATCAAAGCATCGAGGTATAGGTGGTTTCCGCTGTTCGGTTCAATTAGTGCATAAGCATCACCGCATCGATAGAGGTAGCAAAGGCATACACATAGCCTCCGGCCAGTCATTTATGTTGGTTCATATCTCGGTCCTAACTAGACTAGAGCCTATAGCGACATACCAAAGAGCAATTTGAACCTAATTCAAAGCGTGGTCAAGCACCTTTTCACTAATGATGAATTCGGCGACTCTTGCAGGGACTTTTCTAACTTTAGGAGCACGGCTAAAAGGCGGAGCGAGATTATATACTTGACTCAATGATTCATATCGGCCTCTCCTTATTATCTTTATAGTCCTACTTTCCATTTCGTATTATAGTGAAAGAATTCAGAACCTATTATGGTCATTGGCTTGACCTATCATTTGCTTTTTCTTTATCAATCTTCTTGAGGAGGGTGGATGAAAGCGTCGTTGCGCTTGCTTGATGGGCTTAGATCGGTCCTAAATAAAGAGGTGAAAGTCGACATCTGAACTAACTTACGATAAAAGGAAGAGGTCGATGCAAAAGGATTAGTCAAAGGCACGGATTTGCTATAAGGAAAGCTGGGCACCCATGCACTATGAGCTTTTAAGCTAGGAACAAGCTTAAACCTTTCTTCGGATCGAATTTCACGATGCCCGATAACTTTGAGGTAGGAGTGGCAAGAGTTGACTTCCAAAACGGTAAACAACCGGAGAAGCTCCTTACGGACCCTCGATTAGCTACTGAAAGAGCTAGCAAAGTAAGTAGCGAGGAAGAGGGACTCAACTAAGCTCATGATAGCGAGTGGTTCAATTCACAGTATTCAAGAAAGTCTTATCGAGTAATCCGAGAAACAAGTAACCTTCGATATCGATGGGGATACTTTTAAATGAAAGAAAGCTAATTAATTCACTAGAACTTAAAAGCAAGCAAAAGTAGAACAAGACAAAAGTCTAAAAGTGTCTTAAAGCAAGCTATAAGTCTAACCCTTAATTCGAGTCTAAGAAAGATATGCATGCGAGCAAAGCGATAAGACAAGCGGTAAGCAAGCTTAGAAAAGATGAGCGACCGACACCAAGCAATAGAGTTAAGAAAGGAGTTCTTATCCTTTGAATTAATGCTACTAGTCGAGAGGATATGAAATGAGGAAGACCTAACTATCGAGAAGCGAATTAGAAAAGATAGAGTTTCCTTGTCGGTGGCGATGATCCGAAAAGAAGCGTCAAATTATTTCTTAATTGCACAAAGAGGTCCCTTCTGCTGCGAAATAGCCTTCCTCCGAATCGAACTCGTAACCAGTCCTCAAGAAGAAGAAAGCCTACGAATCACGAGTTATGGGTTCGACTATTTCTTCCTTTCGCTTATTGAGGGATTCTATCCCGGTTCCGTTCCCATTGACGTATCGACCGCACCTTTCGATGATTGCTTCACGATTTGCTTTCACGGTGGGAGACCTTGGTGAAAGCTAAGATAAGCTAAATAGCAAAAGAATTACTTACCCAGTGGCCTCACCTTCATACGAAGTTCTGCTGTTCCGCTGCAAATCACGGAATCGGAAGCTACGGACTCGGAATTGGGCGTGGATTCTCGCTCGGCAGCTCGCTCGCTCTGCTTTGGACGATCGGGATGCCGTTTTAGAGCTGGAAGAAGGGTGGGCCTAATAGGACGACGACAAGGAGGGGATCTATAAGCTGGACCTTGGAGGCGAATAGGACTAATAGGATGGTGGTGGACTGAACCGGCCATGTCGGGAATATAGGCTCTTGGATTAGAGGCAAGATGGTATCTTGGATCTCTTTGGTGGATCCGGTTCTTCTTAGACGATCCGGTAATGGACTTGGTCTAGCTACCCCGTGACTTCTTCTCTTGGTGCAACTTCCACTGGTGCTAGTGAAAGGCTTGCTCCAAACCATGAGATCCAAGATAGTGCCGGTCATCATCATTCCACTCACGATCTTCTACCGCTAGTTCCTTCTGGCTCGAGCTCGAATTGAATCTCTTACAACCTCTTTCAACTAGTACACAACCGAGTCTCTTAATAAAGCACCAAGCTCTTTTCATGGCCTTCCTATCTAGTTATCCCTTCTATAGTCTCTGGCGTGAAGACGCAAGTTCTTTCGCTTCCGGTGCGATAAGTGAGTTCTCCTAGTAGCGGTTGGCATTCCTACCCTACTTTGAGTTGCTATTATGAGTCTGTCCTATTGGTTCCAATGATCAAGCCCAAAGGATAGTTACTGCGTAAAAGCAACCTAAGCGATGGTTGGCTAGTTGTAACACCTGTCAAGACTTTAGCCTTCCTTCTTTCCACTCTAGTTTTAGGCTCGAGCAGTGCTAGAGAGTTAGCAAGGAAAACCGCTTGACTCAAGTGAGTTGGTAGTAATGGCGTGAAACCGGAGGACGGGACTGCTTATGCGGACGGGCTTGCACACCAAGTTTGAAGCCGCTAATCCCAGCGTGGAAGGAAGATGATAGAGTGGCGCAGATTGCTTATCGCAGCGAATTACGGATCGGTAGATCCTTAAGAATAGAATAGATGAAAAACCATTCGGTGGTGTCTCGGTTATCCCTTATCAAAAAAGCCTCGGGAAAAGAACCAAGGCGAGGGAGGAAGTAAAGGTAAAGCTTAAATACATTATTTTTCCGACCCAGAGGCGGCCCATTTCGAGTCTCCCTTGCTTGCTCAAGGTTGTGTGCGACTCCATATGAGGACCTCCTTCTCTTACGCCCACTCTCCGTTCACACGGTTCTCAAAGCGAGAGGAGGAAGGGTGGGCGGCGGTACCACGAGCCCTCTGTCCACACATCTATCCGAAGTAAGTGTAGTTCACGGTTCCACCGAATGCTCCTATCTCTCGGCAAGATCGTGTGAGTGTGCGGTTATGCCGGATGCTTCGCCATAGAATAGATCGACCAGGTTCCGTTCTTTTCGGTGCACTCGCTTTATATCTCCGACACACAAGGAAGGACGCGGAATTTCCTTATTAATAGAGTAAGGGCAAAGGCAAGTCTTCCCATTCCTGGAAGCTGCTCAAAGCATAGTAGAAAAGGAAAGGGCTTTATTTTATAGCTCGATCACCGTTTAAATCGAGTTCATACCATACCGGTATTGATTCAAGTCCGAGGATACCATACCGGTTGGAGGGAATGACTCTTGCACCTATTTTACGTAGTCACATTGACCCGCTCTCCCACAGAGTGATCGACAAAGAAAGAGAGTTCGCCGACCAAAGCAAGGTTTGGATCTGGATTGACCGAGTGCGTCGCGATATGAAACCTTCCTCTAAGGCGGGGAATGCAATAGGGGTCTTAGTGGCCGATCAAAGAGAGACACCAAGTGGGATCCTTACGTGATATGATATGAATCGTGAACTAGAACGGGCCCTACCTTCAGGGTCATCCTATGTTGATGGGTATACCCTTAGGATAAGACATAAGATTTTATTCATTGAGCCGGACGAGCAGTTGTACCCTCTAAATCAAAATATGATAGTTGTGTTTATCTGAAGAAGCCATGAGAATATGATGTATCTTATCTGTTATTGATGTTGATGACATGCTTATTACTAGGAAAAGTCATAGTGAGATTGAAAAATTAAACTCCAAGTTGCAAGACGGATTCGAGATGAAGATTTTGGGAGATGTCAGGAGGATTTTAGGTATGGACATCATCAGAGAGAAGAAAAAGGGTTTACTGTGGTTAATTCAAAATGATTGTATTCTGAAAATGTTGAAGATGTTTAATATGCATGAAGCCAGGAGTGTTTGCATTTCTCTGGGGCAGCATTTCAAACTTTCAGAATGACAGAAGCCTCAAGATGATGTTGAGAGAGATGAGATGTAGAAAATACCTTATGCCAACGCCATAGGAAGTATCATGTACACCATGATTTTCACAAGGCCTGATTTATTTCATGCATTCGTGTTGTGAATAGATACATGTCGAGATCAAGACAAGTATCATTGGGAAGCTTTGAAATGGATATTCAAATACATGAAGAGCTACGGATATTAGGATAATATTCAGAAATATGACCAGTTTGAAGGAAATTCATTAAAGGCTATGTTGATTCGACTACGCTACAAACATAGACACGTGAAGTCACAAACAGTTATATATTTACACTCTATGTAATGCAGTTGTGAGTTGGAGATCGATGTTGCAAAATAGGCAGCTCTCTACAATCGAGACAGAATATATAGCCAAGACGGATGATGTAAATGAAGCAATATGGTTGAAGGAATTATTTGGTGGGAATTGTGTAGAAATAAGTTGAAGTGAGTGTGATAATCAAATTGCAATACATTTGGTGAAACATCATATGTATCATGAGAGTTCTAAGCCTATTAATGTGAGACATCAATTTGTGAGGGTGTGGTTAACAATGGGTTGTGAAGATTGTGAAAGTGTCAACAGAAGATAATATCGCGGACATGCTAACCAAATCTTTACCTGTTACAAAGTTCAGGTATTGCCTTGATTTGGTGTCTGTTGTTTCACAATAAATAATGGAGTTAAGCTCTGTAATTGAGCATGTTTAAAGGAAGTCTGTGTGATGGTTTTGTTGGGGAACTCTACTGTCAATGTAGAGATTGTTAAGTTTGTGATAGCAAATAAGCAGCTGCTGGTGTGCTGAAGCTAAAGCTGGTATGCTGAAGCTGGTGTGTTGTTGGTATGTTGATATTGAAGTTGGTGTGCTGCAGGTGTGCTGAAGCTGGCGCTGAAACCGAAGTTGTGTCTGATATGCCGAAGCTGCTATGCTAAAGCTACCGTGCTGAAGAGTATGTTGAAGCAGTCATGCTGGTGTATCAGTTATAACAAAATTTTGTTATGGAGCGGTTATATGCCACTAATGCTAACTGTATTTGCTACGAATCAGTTAGTAACAGTTATGGAGATTGTAGTATATATCATAGCTACTTTATTGCACATACAAAAGAATCATTAAGGCCCATAATTCCAATTCCATACGCATCAAATGAAAGATAAAGATTAGAAGAGAGCTAGAGAGAAACAACTTCAAGATAAGAGATCTTGATTGGATACATTGTTTTTGGGAAATTTCTTGTTTGTACATCGTTGTAATCTGGAACTTCTCCATCATCAATAAAACCCATCAGATATATCTATGTGGATGTAGATCATTTGATCGAACCACATAAATCGCTTTTTTTGTCTCTCCTTTAATCAACCCATCTTATTCATTTCATAATTATTCTTGCTCCAAGATTTATTGTGTGCTCATTCACAATAATAAATTTTCCAACACTTACGGAGCTCGTTGTGTACTCTCACTGTACTACGGTATACATTTTCTCCTTCATCGATCAAAGTTTTCATAATAAATTTTAGGGTAAATTTGGTGTAACTTTTGTTATTTTGATTATCTTTTAATCCAAGAGGTAAGTTTGTAATAATAAAATTAAAACGTTTAAAAGATATCTACATAAAATATAAAAGATATGTGTTCATGTAAAATATATCTGTACTACATCAATAAGCATATTGATGTAAGCGCTCGATGAGATGCTTTGTTTTCTTACAGATATTCTCTTCGTTCTTTTCAAAGTGTCACATACCACCATCAAATCACACTCAAGAAAATAAAAAATTACTTATAGCCTTAATAATTACTATAGTAAATACATACATACAATTAATTATCGAATTCCAATATATTAAATAAGAGTAAAATAATAAATTAATCATAATTTTATTCTTAAATTAAGACCTATAACATTTAATAAAATACAAGAAAAAGTGTCAACAACGCACCTAAAAATAACGAAGGAAGTATATTGACATTAAAAACATGTATAGTGGAGTTTTATAGTAATACATGAATGTCCGAAGGTCATAGATCATAAATCCATGTCCATCCAAACAAACTTATTGTCCTTCCCAAAGTTATCAATTATGGTGGAACCTTCCTTTTGTAGTGTTTAATAACCTTCAATCTACAGCTTAAAGCTATTGTAGAGTTTTGCCGGCCATATGTTTTAGTGGGCACATTAATATTTTACATTTTTGATCACCATTCTCATCAAAACACTGTTACAATTACCTATACAATTTATTTATTTTTAAACCACCATTGCAAAGGTTTTGAGATAAAATATCATTAATGAGACTACTCGAATCCGAATCTCGGTAAAGATATTCACTCCGTCCATAATAATTGTATCCGATTCTTTATTGATGTCACGAAAAATATATTACTTTCTTTTTAAGACACTATTTTATTATTTAACATCATAATCACTCATTATTTACAAAGATCAATCATATCATTCACAACTTATAACATAGTGGGACCATTTATCCCACAATTGATACAATTATTGTGGATGAATAGAATATATTATGTGACTCTGTTTTATTTTTCTGCAAAGAAGTATAACTAAGCTATCGTTATAATCAATAGTTCCATGATTAATGAGTGAAAACACAACATTATTGACAAACATGATTTTAATGGTTTAAAAGCATATATGTGATTCAATTGATAGTGGAAATCATATTAAGCATGAATATTTTATTAGTTTTTTATATTTGAATAAATGATACTCATTTGCATCTTTTACCATTTTTAGGAAAACTAGAGAGCAAATTAAAAGGCTAAAAGTGGAAGGATTAAAGTACAGTTCGATAAGAGTCGTAGATGCAACGAATCGCAATTTGGAATTCGAATAAGAGAGAGCAGTCAAAACAAGAAAATCGTGCGATCTCGAGACGTGGACGAAATTTCTATTTGGACCAATTACCTTATCCAGCTATAGTTGATCCCTATTATGATTCATATGTCTATCTCAATCATTTTAGGATTCAGGATGATTTCTCCACCCATAAATACACCTCCCACATATTTCATTTTCACCATTCAATTCTTATCTCTCGCATGCAATTCCTTAGAGTTTTAGGTTCTAGTTTTAGGTTTATTTTTCACGTCAAGTTTAGAGACTCAAGGATTAAAGTTTGTCATCATGATCATCGGACACGAGTTTTATTTATATAGTTTATTTAATTAATGTTTACTTTATTTATTTTATTTTTGTTTTCCTCTATTTTAATTTTGTATAGCTAATTTATTAGTTGATCATAGATTTTGTATGACTTACCAAAATTATGCAATTGATCGCAATACCAATTTGCCTTTCACTCTATGGTTTGTGATTCATGTTTCTTGTATTCATGTTGATATAACTAGATACTATTTGATGCATGCTAGTTACTTAGTTAAATACTTGACGGTCTAATTGAGTAATCGAATTCAAAATACACAATATGGTTAACCTTAATATTTAGCGGGTTTAAGAATTCGTAGGAATAATAATCTTTCTTAGCTTTTGGAGTTAGTTTATTTTCTTGAGACAGAGAATTGAATTTATGCTAATCACGATCACATGACTTGTCGAGAGAGAGCTTGTAGTTATTTATGTGATCTTCCACATGATTTGAATTAAATAATGGTAATTGAATTAATTGATTAGTTGCATGATTAGGTTGAGTCAACACATTTCCTATAGTCGATCTTTTTATCGTTATTAATCTAGTTTATCTGCGTTTTCTAATTTCTTTGTCTAGTTAATAATTATCATATCTCATAACCTCATTTCGCCTAAATAATAACAAACATTTGTGTTTAATTACTTATTGTATGCTCAATTACAGTCTCCATGGTGCGATATTTGATTTGTTAATATACTAAAATTCCACTTATTAGTTGAGATTTTTTATTGCTAAAAATTAGTGATGAAATATGTTAGTTACATAATAAAGTTTGCGTGAGTTAGATGCTTATTATTCAATTTTTAATAGGACAGCTACAACTTTCATGGACAAAGAATAGAATAAGAAGAAATATGAGATCTTTAAATTTCATACTATTATTTTTGAGTATAATAATTTACTCTTTCTTTCCGTATCCACATGCATTTATTTTGTTTAACCAGATCATAATCTTAGTGAAAAAATGGGAACATATCTTTATTGAAATTAAGTAAATAAGAAGCCAAACATTCTCAAAAAGAAAGAAAAAGTGGGAACAAAACATTGATATAAAAATCAAGATATAATTTAACGATTGTGGATATTTTGAAATCAATTATCTTAAGTTTGAATCCCTATGCAAGTCTGATTAAGGGTACGAGTTTCTCTTATCATAAAAAATAAAAATTCGACACGTTAATCAACAGTTGAATTAAGTCCATCAAATATAAAATGTCTAATTTATATTTTTAGATATTATAAATCGAGATGAACATATGTGGAAATCAAATTAAGTAATCCAACTTATATTGTCAACCGTCCAAAATTTCAAAAATCTAATTACTTAATCAAAATTATATTGTCAATCATCCAAATTCAGCATCAAATTACTTAATCCAACTTATGTTGTTAATCATCCAAATTCGATGATGATAATTAAATAATTGTGTAAGATTCATAATAAAAGAACGTATATCGTGCACGACACGGCTGAAATGGGCGCGTGATCACAATATCATTTCCATCATTCACACAAATTAGGTGGTTTTGTACAACCAAAGAGCGTGCATTACGCACCTGACCTTTTTATTTTATTTTATTGGTTTTCATTAACTTGTTATATCAATATTTTGATGAATTCGATATACTGTCGTATATATCTCTAATTTAAATAAATTATTTTTAGCTCAAATTATTTTTCACCAAGCAAACGAGAGAAAAACAATATAAAATAGAAAAGAAAAACCTAGTGAAAAATCAAAGTTTCGTTTTGGGAAAAGAGAAATTCAGAGATCAGTTTCACCTAATCACAACTTCTTGCCTCGAGAATCCGCTTTAATTTTGAGGAAAAGGTCAGTCATTTGCCAGTTTTAGGGTTTCATGTTCTTTGCTTTGAAATGCTAAATTGATCAATGTCGAGTTGTAACTTTTGGGGTTTTAACAAATTTGGAGTCTTTATTACGCTTTTGATCTATACTCTTGATTATTTCGTTGAATTTTAATTTTTATTGATATTGTGGTAAGTCTAAGAAGTTTCTATATATTTCCAACTTTTCTGTAATAAGTTTAGTTTTAAATATTGAATTATCGAAAGTTTCATAATAAAGTTTTTAAGTTGTTTTATTTACTGATTTTATTCTGGAAATTAAATTCATAATTTTCATTTTACTGGCCAATCCTTTCCGATCAGCTTGATTTTAGCAGAAACGAAAAATCGTTAGTTTTCCTTGGTAATAGATGTTGAAAACTGCATTTGAAATTAAATCTGGCAATGAATTATAATCTTCTTTTTCTGTGTAAGGCAAGACTTTTGTTTTGATCGAATATTTGCTAGCAGAATGTCCTATTAACATCTCTGCTTTCTATTTTGATTTTGTTATTCTGAATACATGATTCGTGAACGTCTTAATATCTAAGTCCAGTTTTAGTTGCGTGTCTACTTGAAATTTAAATCATGCTGTCAATTTTGCATTTTGATTCTCCAATATTTATATGCTGTTAATTGTATTCTTTAAATTTTCTTGTTATCACAGGCTTTGCTATTTGGAATTCTGATAATGAAATTGAAGAAAGGGACAAGGTGGAGGTTATGAACAAGAAAGAGATTCCAGTTTCATGGCATGTTGCTCAGATTTTGTCTGGTGATGGACATACGTATCGTTTGAAATATGATTCTTATCCCGGTATGTCAAGTGAACACAAAGTGGAGACGGTTTCAAGGATGTCTGTGAGACCATGCCAGCCTTTGGTGCAAGATCTAGAGGATTATGTAGTCGGAGACATTGTGGAATATTTTATGAATATGCCTGGAAGGCCGCTGCTATTGTGAACATACTGCAAGACAAAGAGACACCAAAAGTAAGGCTGCAGTCCAGAAACGGTATTTGGTAAGGCTGCTTGGGTGCTCCGTGGAATCTATTGTTGATGGATCAAACATTAGGCGAAGCAGACATGGCATGATGGCAAATGGATTCTGTTTGAAAAGGTAGTTCTCTTTTCCATAGCTCTGGTATTGCATTTACGTGTCTCCTTTATTGTTGTTTGCATGCTACCTTTGTGAATCCTCCCCTTTTGCCTAGGGCAAAGAGCAGATCATTACATTTCTTGAAATTTAACATTGATTTTGCCCAACCTCAACGTTTAGTGATCAATTTCAGAAGTTGACTTATTTTTGTACCAAGTCTCTGGTTTATTTGTGTTCCAAGCTATTTATTGCTGATATTAAGCATGGTTGTCCAGCAATAATTCCACATTTCTACCTCTGATCTCCTAGTTTCTATTGCTTGCAGAGTTCTCGAGGAGCTGATGATGTTACAGCTAGCCATCGACTTCAATTTGTCATCAGAATGTGAACTTCAAGATCACTCTACCGAAAGCAAGGGCTAGAAGGCGCCTCAAAAGAATTGCATCAACAATTTGGATGAAACTCGATTTATGGAATTTCATCATGAATCAAGGTTGCTAAAGAGGATGTCCCTTATTGCTCTTCTACCAATGAAGCACATAAGGCCCACCCAGAAGTTACAAGCAATTGAGAAAGATGGGAGGAAACAAAGACTGGCTGCAGCTGCCCATTGTTCGAAAAGGCAAGTTCTGTTTCTTACCCAAGAGACATTTTGGGTGCAAAACCTCAAAATCATACCAAGTGCATACAATCAAGCGGTGAGGGTGAAAATAAGCGATGTTCGTGGAATCGAATACGCAATCAAACAGTTCAGACAGTGATGCCTGCTCTGTTGGTAGTTGTAGTGTTACTGATCGGAGTCAAACAACTTTAACATGCCTTCTGTTTACCTAGTTTCTAGAAACAGAGACCGTTTCTAGTGATGCTGAGTCTGGTCATGGTTTGGGCTTTGAGAGGAAGAGTAGTTCTCTTCCTCCAGTCAAGGAAGTAGGAATCAGTATCCGTAGGTTAGAGTTGCAAGCATATCGCAGAACTTTAGAAGCTTTGTATGCTTCTGGTCCCTTAAGTTGGGAACAAGAATCAATGTTGACAAATCTTCGTATCATGCTCCATATTTCGAATGATGAACATTTGATGGAGCTGAAGTACCTAATATCTGCTAAAACTGCTGTAAGTGTCAGATAATGGTAGTTTTTTCTAATCAGTACATTATGATTCCATGGGGAACTTGCATTTATGTTTCAACAATGTAAGAAGCTCTCTTATATTAGCAACTGTATGTTAATTTTTGGTGTCATATTTGATTCTGTTTAGGAGTTGGGCAGTTTGTTACTAAGAAATATGTATCAAATTTTCCTGTCATCTAGCTTAGATGCTTCTTATATATAAGACATTCTTGTCCCATTTATTTTGGATTCATTAGTTGTTTTCTTGTTTCCATGTCTTATACAACATCAAACAGCTGACCTTGCTACTAGCTGATCATGTTTTCTAAAGGCGGATTGATGTTTGTCGCATATATATCAACAAATGATCTATAAATCTATTACATAACAGATGTATTTGATGAACCAATCTTGTTCCGTTTGAGACTGCTTGAGGATATGAGTAATTTTAAACATTGCTTCTTCCTTTCTGCTTCCTATGGCATATGTTAGTTGTATTGAAGTTTGAAATTTTCCGCTGCTGCTTGTGCCATAAACTGAAATTAGTGCTCCTGCACATTTGGCAAAACATAATTTGTTTTGAAGATGGTTATTGATCAATCTTCAAATCCCAGGACCAAGTTGGGCATGCTTCATTTGCTTCAAGGCTTAAAGCTGATGCCATGATTTGCACATCGTTCTGGTACCCAGCAGTTAGTCTATATTATTGTTTTATCCGAACTGTATGTACTCTGCTGAGGATGACTTTAGCAGGTACAAGGTTACTTTAATGTGGTAAAGATTGCAAGTTCAATTTGATAGCTTATAGTTTGTGTAGTGTTTCACATCCTAATTTTCCGGCATATACTTTTCCTTTTCCTTTTCCTTTCCTTTTCCTTTTCCTTTTCCTTTTAAAATTGGTTTCATTTCTTGAACATTTTGCTTAATTAACAAACAAATTGCATGGTAAAATTTCGATAGCTGAAGTCTATATTGGGTAAATTCTATGATAATTTTGGCTGGCCGCAAATTTGTTAACGTGATAAATTTTACATTGGTCAAGTATAAGTCACAACTGGATTTAGCGGAAAGTAGTAAATTCCAAAAGTGGAGATTCTATGCTTTTCCCGAAAATGAACATTGCCTAAATAGAATTCCTGCATAAAACCTCTTCAGCTCTTCTTGTAAAACTATCAGCAAGTGTACTACACGCGGGTTTTGGGAAAGTTTTAAGATTTTTCTTGGCTTAGTTACCCTAATAAATTGTCCAATATATCCTTAATTGTGTAAATAGAATAATAATTAAATTATTCAAGAACCTCTATACATTAGTTAAAACCCTGATTCTGTCTAATGTAATATATATAAATTAATTAGGCAATCTTCAAGTGTGCGGGATCAACTGTCCAGTCTCACAAGTTTCTATGAAGTCCTTGACGCGAACCTTCGCTTTCGTTTTATTGTTCCATGTATATATCCCTCTGCTTGTCAAAGGGGTGCAACAAGCTCTCGATGGCAAAGAAGAAATTCATTTTATTATTACTAAAGAAGATAAAACATACTCAACTATCTTTTCAGTATCATTCAAAGTCCTAGGAAGAACCCCTGAAATAAAAAAAGTAACAATAAAATACAGGTCTAATTTCGAAACCTAATAATTTAGAGAACTAAAAGTGATTTTCCAGTACAATTTGATATTAGACAATTAGTTACAAACCGTGGAACCAACGCATTCAACATGTTGGTAGACGACATATTAACGATTTGCGAAGTTTGATGACATCCATGATAAAGTGTGTGAAAATGGACATTAGAGAGCTTACTGTGAGATGTGACAGCAACATGAAACAACGAAAGAGCTCAAGTGAAAATGTTGACTACAAGCAAATCAGATCGTATCAGAAGATAAAATCATCTTCCCACAACCAAATCAAATCACAGATCAAAGCTCTACACATCATTTAATCCGGATGTCCTAAAATCCGCAAGAAAACTTGGGACCATCACAAGACAACTCAGTCAAATGCCTCATCATCATCATCAGGAAGGGCTGACTAGCCGCTGCAGCAAGCTCAGCTTCATGTCTGCAAAATAAATTAAGATTTAACATATCATTAACCAAGCCGTAAAGTCATCATGTAATAAGCAGAACGGTAGGTATGAAACTTACTGCTGCTGTGCAGCCAAATCGATCTGCACTTCCGGCGGGCAAGGCAGGTGACTCGACAAAGTGCAAGTTAGGATCCTGCAACCAGAGAAGATGTTAACAATATATCCGATTTGCTTCCTACTATGAGCTTGGATTAGCATAAATATTTGCTATGTATAGTATTACAGCAAGTTTCCTAGCCAGATAAAGGAAGGGCTTCGAAGTTGTAATTGCTCTTCGCTGAGATTTCGTAATACTGCAAGTTCTTTTCCTGTGAAAGTAACCTGCTTGCCTTCACTTGCCTGTTCTTGACATCAACCTTGTTTCCATAAGCACAATCGGGATGTTCTCACAGACACTAAAATTTACAGCAGAAGACTTTAAAATAGGAAGCTGAGACAAAAAATGCACGTATACAAACTACACTATTGTGACAACAGTCTAGTAAGCAACACATACCGGCAAAGATCACGATGCCATGTTGGAGCGTTCTTGTAAGTCAACCGAGCAGTGACATCAAACATAATAATGGCGCATTGTCCGTGGATGCTGCATAGTTTAAATTTGTTATCATCAACCAACCAATTTTAATGGGAAAGTATGAGCATTTCAACTCCCAAGTATTCACAATCGATTACAAATTAAGAATAAGAATGCACACAGACAATTTTATCACCCCAATTGCATAATAAGCGATTACACTACTAACTACTAGTATCCATCCCTAAGGCCACCAAATTTCTCCTGGCCAGCAGTGTCCCAGCAATAAAATCTGATCTTCCCACAGTTGGTGAAAAGTCGAGGGGATGAACTTCCACACCAATTGTAGCTGTTTCAAAGAGGTATCTTTGTCAATGAAAAAATAACAAGAAAAATAAAATTGAAATAAACTGACAGAAAGGACAATGTTAAGTTTCTTACGCTCATATTTCTTCTCAAATTCACCAGTGAGATGCCGCTTTACAAAGTAGTTTTCCTGTCATGAAATTACAGAGATGACCATCGATCAATTAGCTCTTCATTGTTATCTATTACTAATTGAACTAGACAAGGAGCATATATTTGAAATATCAGACATGAATAGAATAACTTTTCATACTACGACACTAAAATTTCGAATCACGTTAAAATTTAAATAAGCAATCATTAAGGCATTCAAAGAGAACCAAATATATAAAACCTAAGCACTAAACGCAAATAACATGATCTAACCATCAACCTATGTCAAAACCAAATAGAAAAAAAACTTAAAATTACTAACAACTGTATATTCAAAATACACCAATTACCCCTCAATAAAAATAGACCAATTAAGAATACGTTAGAGATAACCACAATTGCCTAAAATACTCAATGCTAATTGATCTAACGACACACAGAGGCAAACAAGTCGCAGGTTCTCCCAAAAACCATCATGTTTCGAATAAAATCATCGAGTCCAGATGTCAAAGCAAACACATGTACTTAAAAATAAAAATAAGAACCTCAGATTCGAGATTTAAGTTAAATCAAATACCTGTACCACCATCGCCAACAATTACAAGCTTGAAGCTTGGGTAATCCACAGTCTGCTGATTCGGCAACGCCTTAAAAATAAAAATAAAAATAGGTAAACAATCAAAAATAGCAGAATCACACTATTCCAGCAGAAACGTAGAAAGCAAATTTCATGACAAAATTAATTCGAGCTAAAAAAATCAAAATAAATCTAGCTGCTTACCATTTTATACTGTTAGAGTAGACAAAAAACAGAAACAGGAGAGATTGTTCTGATATATGCGTTGCGTTTGTGTGTGTGCGTATATATGTTCTGGAGCCCTGAAAACGTAGCGTAGGTTTTGCTGCGGACTTTTGAAATTGTGCTAAACTGGAGTAGCTTTAAGCTGACGCGATGATCTCAGCCGTCGGATCATCACGGGTTTTGAAGGGATTATTTTTGAATTTGATGTGAATGGAAGAAGCATTGTTCTAGACAAGTATGAATTGGGCCTCGAGTTTGTTTGGGCTTCTATCCTGTTTTAATTTGGGCTCACATCCTTTTGGCCATACGGCCCAAGTTGATGGATCCCACCACCCGCCCGTATTGAGAGGAAGTTCACCATTTTAACATTATTAGGTAGTATTTACTTTACATTATTAGTATTTTGAATGGGTATTATTTTGTATGATTAGCTTAGATAGATAAAATTAATCAAATCTAATTAAGTATTTACTTTTAAGGATTAACATTTGAGGATATCTCAAAGTCGGGATTATTTTAATCATTTGAATTGTTTTCCATTAATTTTAATCCAACTATATAGGTAGAATTGAAATAATCCTCCAAATAAAGAAAATTATTTATTTCAATTATAATCCTCCACTAATCCTTTATAGTAAACATAGCATTGAAAGTAAATACTCCATGAAGGATTGATTATTTGATGGATTAAATGTGGTAGTTTTATTTATCAATCATTTGTTTACTGCAAATGATTAATGGATTGAAATTGGGATAATAGTTCTTTTTTTATTTGGAGGATTATTTCAATCATATCTATATTGGTTGGATTAAAATTAATGGAGAACAATTCCAAGGATTAAAATAATCGAGCTTTGAGATATCCTCAAATGTTAACTAATAATACTTGATTATGTTGGATTAATTTTATCTACAACCTAATCATATAAAATAAACACCCTTTAGAGAAAGTGTTGAATTCTGAACTATTTTTAATAGAGTCAATCCCGATTCTTGGCCTAGGATATTTGGGTTATAGGCTCAAACAATTATACGCTTTTTTAAGCAAAAACAAACATAAGTGTTTTGGGACTAAAGCATAACACCTCTTAATTCAACTCGAAACTATGATCACTAAATATTCTATACTAAGAATCACATCAAAATGAGAGAATTATAGGATGTATCTTGTTAGAAGTCATCGAAGTACAAAGGTGTGGCCTCTGTAAGGATAAAGTTAACGGTCTAGTTTTTATCAATTCGACTAAGTTTTCAGGGCACATGGGAAAGTTAATGTCAGAATATGACAATCCCAAATATTGAAAATTTTAATTTTAAAATAAAAATAAATATAATTTCTTTTTAATTTAAATTATTTTTAATAACTGATTTTTTAAGGATGTCCATATACAGACATTCTTACCGAAATTTGTGTATATCAAATTTTGGGATAGTTTCTAAAAGCTAAACAATATGTATTTAATTGTAATTTCGTTACCCACTTCAAAACCAAACTGTAATTCCTTTACCGGTAGTTTATTTTATTTCACTACGCTAACATTGAGGATTAAGTTATACATATATACTTACATAAATGTGCACATTGTTCTGATAGGCGACCGTTAGGCAGTGGGATTTGGACAAATTGCTTTTCCTCTATTTAAAAGTTAATTGCAAGTGATTTTTTGCCTTGTATTAAAATTAATAAAAATTAAAATTGGATTTTAATTGATTCATTGTTTAAAATATACCCAAAAAAGAATTTAGTGATGGAGAGTTGGAGCTAAAGTCGTGTAAACTACTAGATGACTCACCGTCCATATTACATTTACATTAGCTGTTTGGTAGTTAAGATAAGGATAATTAACATGTCGATCTTATCTTCTGTTTGGTATCTATATTCTATCTTTCAGCTCGACTTTATTTCCAAGCCGGTTCTAATTTACTGTTCATCTTTAGAAAATACAACTGCCGCATACCCTCAGTTATGTATCCCTTTCTTCAACAGTAGTATAGATTACTTTCAACCAAGACAATACTACCCTTTGAATTTCACCCCAAAGTTATCCTCCACTTTCATCTTCTGCTGTGATTCAGCCAACCGAGCATCCGATGCCACTAGATGACGACGTCGTTTGCAGCTGCCGTCGTAGCCAAGGATCCCGTGGTCCCGATTATTCCATCGAGCTTCAACGGCTTGAAGAGCGCTCCATCTCTCTATGCTCTACAAACGCCCCAGCTTTTTCTCCTCTGTCGCCACTGTACATCCCGACGTAGCCGCCTTCATTAGAGTTGTCTCCGTGGTTTTATTTATTTTTATATTATTTTCCATAATATATATTATATGCACGCATGGAGTTGTACTATTTGTCATTTCATTTTCTGTGTGGATTTTATTTAGTTATCTATCTGTAATTTTTCATTTCTTAAATTCATTGTTAGTAGAAATTGGCTGCGGAATGGCTTCTCTGGAAAAAAAACCCATAATTTGCTTTCAAGTTGGACCTCCGAGAAGTTTGTCTTCAAGTTCTTGGAACAAATTGTTTTGCAGGTCGCTGAGGTTATGGGGAAGAGAGAGGATATAATTTGGGATGTATTGTAATTTTTAATTTTCAAAGGTTAAAATTGTAATTTGCTACTTAATCTAGATTTTAAACTGGTGTATCAAACAAGTAATTTATGTTATCTACGTTTATATCTTATTTACAAACAAACGATATATTATCAATCTCATGTCTACGATCACATCATATCTTATCTATCTGATATATCTAAATGCTACCAAAGTAGCATACTTTTATACTTATAGTGTGAAATTTGTGCGTTGATCGAATAGATTAACAATTAGATAAGGATATGATTGAAAATTTATAACCCTAAAAAATGTTAATCCAAATGACTCGAACGATAGTCGAGAAATGGGTTGGTTGAAAATAGTCCAACAACCCGTGTTAAAAATAGCCCGCACCCAAATGGTTTGCATGGAAATTTAGTAGGTTAACACGATTAACTAAAATTTTCTCGTTACATAATTTTCGATTTCATTACTTTCTCGAAGTTAGTAAAATATTTTCAGATATTTATTAAATGTGTTTGATGAATATTTGAAAGTTATCATTCATTTTTTAGCTTTTTACATTAACGTTTAATACAAAATATTTTTATAAATTTATATTATCAAGAAAAATACATATTTAAATTATTATTTTCTTTGAATTTTCTGACCGATTAACCGAGTTGGTTAGCAAAACCTGAGTGTTTTGGGATGGATTAAAATTTTAACTCGAAAAAATATCAATCCAGAATAACCCAACACACCAGGTGAATCCGAACCGAGTAAATTGGTCTGATTACCATATCTATATGTAGCTAACCCATCCCACTTAAAGAACTTGTCGTCTGGACACCTCTACTCACACCAAATATTTCCTATAATATTCCAATTTATCCATAGCGTCAATGGTATAAAATAATCATTTTAGATAGTGCAAATAAAATTCCAATTACCAACTTAACAATATGAAAAAAAAAAAAGTTAAAAACTAGCTACTTTTAATGTAACTAGGCAAATTTAATCTCAATAAAAATTGCAAAAAAAGTAAAATCATCCCCAACCTCTCTTTCATCCTCTCTTCTTTCCCTCCATCGACATATTTTCACTGTCGCGAGTTCGCACATCCTTCTAAATACACGAATTATTTCGCGTAAGAGTATTTTCGTAAGAATAGCTAACTTAACTTTTATGTGTGATTAAGTTTGTAGCTACTGTTTTGCTCTGAATTAGAAAAGTGGCTATAAATAATTTTGCTTCTTTATTTAAATCGCACATACAATAACGAGTTCAAATGCAACTCTGAAGGTAGGAACAGAAACTGCAGCGGCTAATTTCAAACATGAAGATAATTATTTACGTTATTGGCTCATCATTAAATTCTCATCAGCCACTCTTCACCTAAAATAGATAATAATGCATGTAGATCAATCTCTGCCATTCAAACTCCATGGCAAAATGATAAACCACATCACTCTTTCCTTCCAAATTCCTTTCCCATTTATTGGGCTTACCATTACACCTGAATCAAATCACATCTCTATATACTGTTATACCTTAAAACTTGGATCTGGCAGAGTATTCATAGTAGTAGCACCAAATTAAAAAGAAATCAGCATCCATTGTAGCAACCCCAGTTACTACTCTCAGTATATCCCAACACTTCAGGCGAGCCGCCTTGGGTTGCGGACACTGAGCAGCTTCACATCATCCACCACCGGGCCACAGAGGGCGTGGTCGTGCTCCTCATGTGGTAGTAGGTGCTGAGGAACATGAGCGGGTCCGAGCAGTGGTGGCAGAACCTCAGCACAGCCCGCTTGTAACCCCCTTCCCTTCGACTCGTGGGGACCTTCACGTGTCTCTTCCAGCAAACGCCTCGACAATCATGGATCCCTCGCAGGCGTTGCTGGCATCCCCACTGCAAATGTGAGCTGGTAAGTCTTGCCATTATAGTTCTGGCCACTTGTGCAATGGCGCTCTCTTTCCCCGACGAGCTCTATAGCCCTCTGGCCGTGTGGGACAGAGAAATGAGCAGCGTCAATGTACTTCACGGCCTTGAGGGACTCCACCATCCAGGCTGGGAGGGGAGTTGTCGTCCTCGATGTTTGGCGGGATGAGGACTCCCAGCTCGTGTTGGAAATATGAGGCTCCTTCTTCAAAGTCTGGTTCTTCAGCAGATTCTCTGCAGACGTGCATTTTAGGACATGATCTTTTCATCAAACAATGACAAAGTTTCAAGGATACATTAAAGGATGCCTTATACATTATCCACTTGGAACAAGATAGAATTTCTCGAAATGGGAGATTCTATAGAACGGTACATCCTTCTCATATGTGATGATATTTTATTATTTTAAGTTATAGAATAATATATTATCATATGAGAGGTGTGTCTAGGGCATGTAGATGTCCTATAGAATTTCTCGTAAATTCATCAAGTCAAAAGAGCAAACCCCATATCCTGTCTCCTTAGCCTGAACAAGTGGGACCAAAACATTTATGGCGCGAGTGCCTACAAAGATTTCATATGCAAATGCAACTTTCGAATGGTGACCACAAAAGCATAGGAAATGGGGAGAAAAGACATAAAAGTTTTGAAAAAGGATCATTTACAGACAATCGTGGAGGAGGATGTGATCAAAATTTTCAAGTCCTAACCTGCATACGAAGTGAACAGCAATAATTGCAGCAGCTACAAAGGGTTAGGCATCATGTACCTGATCACATGCCAAACTTACATATGCAATTGATGCAACCAAGCATATAATCCAAACCATGAAACCATTGTAAATAATTGGTGGAGCGAATGAGCTTACTATTTGTTGGTCTCGGGGGTATAACGCCCGAATGGCTATTGCATCAATAAGGGTCCGCAGGCTGGATCCTCCTCAACGCCCGGATTGTGGATGAGGATCTCAGCCACGGTGTAACTCGTCTTGAACGCCCACGCATACGAGTCCCAGCCGTTGCTGCTATACAATGTCTGGATTGGCAGGACTCGAAGTCAGGGGCCACGGACACGTTCACCTCTCCTCCTGAGCACAGGTCCGGCAGCGCTAAACGTTAAGGAATAGTACATCCCTTTGTCACGTTGATCACTTGCTTGATCGAAGCCTCGTTGCCCAGCCTAACTGCAGCACCCTCCGGCACCACCAGCAGCATGTCTCCTGCTTCTGCCCCGCCTTGATGTACTCGACAAAGCCGGAGGTCTGCCATTTCGGGATGGCGTGGGGCTTGAGCACGATGGAGCCGTTGAGGTTGGAGGCAGATGGGGCATCTCAAAGTTGCCATTGTCTAACAGGCCTACATTTTTTGCACATTGTGATTGATTTCAGATTAATTGAGCAACTCTTAGCTTCATTCAAGATAAGAAAAGGAATAATAATACTAATAATATATAAAATAATAATAAAAAGAAATAGTAACATAACAACATCCCATCACTTTTGAATAAAGATTTTCGATCCACTTTTGGTTTCTTGAAAGGAAATTAGTGAAGTAACATGCTAATGGGGACATCTGCATACATCAAGTAGCAGGCCCAGCTGTAGGTATTAGCCTCAATTCTGTATCGCCATTTTGTGTGTGCATGTGCAATCCCATGTGACTGGAAATTGGATTAATATTTCAATTATTTCATACTCATAGAATAATCATCCAAAAGAAAAAATATGAAAGGCCAATTGGCAGAAATCTGTGATTATTGCCTTTATAATTATAATAAACTTTATACTGCAGCATCCCAGAATGTTTGTCATACTAATTAGTAATTAATCAAGAAGCAGCACATGGATTCACACATAATACTTCTAAATCACAGAATTTTATATATAGTTTCCGCTACTCCAAGAATCTGATGCTTTAATTCTAAATGCCTTTGTGTCATTCTCAGGAATGACCAAAATTATTATTTTCCCAAATGTGAACAAACTTATAAATGTTATTTTGGTTTCTCAAGAAGAAAAACTTATTAAGGTTGATGTGCTAGAAACTTGAATATTTTAGTTGCATTTAGCATATCAATAAATTGCCTGAGTAAAGCATGGATTTTAACATTATGGTGTACTTGTTGTTATTGCAACTTGCAAAACACACACATCACACACTTAACCCCAGGAGAGGCAAGAAAACATGAACAAAGTCTACAAATGTTGAAATCCACATTTTACAACTTAAACTCCCGAATCCAAGCAGTTCCCATCCACCAAGTTCAAATTTTTAGGAAAGGGTAAAGAAGATAATGCTCTACCGCTAAGAACAACAGCATACGGCAAAATGAAACTCAAAAGAAACGTAAGCAAAAGAAAAAACTCTCTCACATACACACACATATATAGTTGAGTTATGAGCTTACCATCTCTGAAGGCAAAAGCATGGTGGCAAGCAGCAGCAACGAACATCAGCACCAACAGAGCAGCGAAGCTCCCATTTCTTGACTCACTACTGTGCTCACTCTTGGCACGGTGTACAGAAAAACTAAAGAGAAGGAATAGTATTATTGAGTTTTGCTGTCTGATTTAAAATTGAATTGAGAGACACCCTTTTATGCATGCCTGCGCTCCAAACTAGCCTCAACTTTTGTTTTAATAACGTTGTTGCCCAAATCTTATGTCGTGTGTCGTCTTTACTTCTAGTTTTAGTTACGAGAAAATCCTATGTTATCGGTATGAAATTTTAAACCAACCAAAACAGAATTTAAATAAAATTATAATAATACTCTAATTTTTTATTTTAATAGTATATTATGAAATTGGAATTGGTAATTGGGGATTGGGGTCTGTAAAATCACATGGGCTCATTTAGTGAGTCTGTAGCCTTTTTTGTGCTGAGTTTTATATTGAATTTTGCGTTCTATTTAGGAAAGGAAAATGCATCTGATTGGTGATGACACAA
Source organism: Salvia rosmarinus (assembly GCA_036937905.1). Classification (NCBI taxonomy): domain Eukaryota; kingdom Viridiplantae; phylum Streptophyta; class Magnoliopsida; order Lamiales; family Lamiaceae; genus Salvia; species Salvia rosmarinus. Next base: position 70,969 of record JAODLM010000855.1, read on the forward strand.
AAAGCTGTTCGTAGCCGCACCATTTCAGTTTCACTTCCCCAAAATTGTGCACTGCATTCATAGCATCACATTATTTCAATTTCATTTTCATGTCGTATGCTAATATATGAAAGGAATTTATAACCTCTACGTACTTTACTGATTTTCTTGTTATTGCTTTATTCCAGAAGATTTTTCTTTTTATCTTGCTTAGTTCCTCATTTGACCGATATTTAAAAAAAAAAGAATACAATTAATATTATTTTCTATTCCAATCTTGGTCACTTTTTATTCAATTGTATCCAACCTTTAAAATTTAACAATTTCATTACGAAATTATCATATATATCAATTATATATTTGGAACAATTTAGAAACTTATGAAATACAAAATCAATAGTTCTTCATTTATGTTTTCAATTATTGTTGTTGGATGTTCATATTTTGTTTTGTAAACTTTCCGGTTAATTATTTGACAAATTGAAAATAAGTTCAGATAACTCAAATTATGGACTTCAAAAACCTTTAATTAATATTGAGTTTCAAAATTCTTTATGTTTTTTGAGGATAGCATTGAAAATATCGAGATAAAATTAAAAAATAATAAAGGTTGTGATAGAATTAAAAAATGTGAAAAATGGAATAGAAAGCGAAATTATTATTTCTTAAAAACAACAAGAAGAAGAAGTTATTGTACTTTTTTTTAAATGTCATTACAAAACTAGAATATACACACTCCACACATAAACTCTCCAATGACTTAAACCTCCAATCTATTTATTGTAAAGATAGTGTTTTACCATTATATCATCAAGAAGAAGTTATTGTACCATTTCAAAAGATTTTGATGTCAATTTTGGTTTTCCAAATTTAGAACTTGAAAATTAGTGAGCACCACGCAGACAAAAAACTAAAGAAGTTGTCCGATAGTGAACCCATGTGCTTGATTGAACAAAAGTCGGATTTAGTCAGAAACTTAGCCTCAAATTGCTCTCCAAATGTCTGCACTTGGCGAAAATAAGGTGGATGAGGATCATCCTTTTTATCTTTATTTTTAAGGAGAGACTACATTATACTAAGTTATATATGGGTCGTGACAAAATGCCAAGAAATTTAATCAGTTGTAGCATGCAACCGTGCATTTTACGATAAAACAAACAAATAAAAGCTGACCTGGTGAATGTAATGTTGTGTATTTGAGGCTAAAACTTCAAGTTCCAAGTGAAATTGAAATCAAACACAACTATGTTGACTCCTCGTATTAGAAACGTACTAGTTAAAATATTAAAATTTATCAAATTAATTTATATCTAATTTTCTCTATTCTACCGGGTCTAATTTTCAAACAAATTTAGTATATAAGATTAGGGATGAGAAACTATTCGGACTCGGTTAATCGAATCAATTTTGATTAATCGAAACCAAATCGTTTATTAAATTCTTTAATCAAAAATCGGTCGGCTAATGCGGTTCGATTTCGATTAACTAAAAATTGAAAAGAACCTATAACTTTTTATTTTTCTTACTCAACTACATTAGACAATCTAAATATTAGATGGTTATGATTAAACAAAATTTATGACAAATTAACTATTGCTTTTTTTTAATTTTACACGCTTTTCAAATAATTTATTTAATTACTTACATATATTAATTAATTATTCAATCTATTATGCACATAATTTAAGTTTTGATACTCTACGACTACGACCAATTACAAGTTTTCTAGTCACTAAAATGAAAAACTACATGCTCACTATACACAAACATATTATTTTATTTTTCGGTAATTCTATTGATTTTGCCTACAAACAAAAACTCGACTTTTATTTATTAATCGTTTATGATGAGAATATAATTGTAAAAGAAAAATAAAATAGATTAATTCGATTTTTGGTTATCAATCGTTGTTATTCGGTTAATGAAAATCGAAAATAAAATATTTTATCACAATTTATCAAGCACTATATTGAATACGATTCGATTACTGATTGATGGTATTAACGAAAATCATCTCTCCAACCCTATATGACATGGACTACATAGATTGAAGTATTGAATCCTATAAACACAAGGTTTTATTGTAAGATATAGTATGCTTATGTGGTAATCCATAAAGCACTCAATATAAAACTAATAATGTAATAGTGAATTATTTTTGCCAAACTTATATATTATTAGTTTGATATAATAATTAATAGTTATTAGTTTTCATGTTCGAGATTTCAACCTTTTATCTACTATTATAAATTTGTAATCTCTTCAAATTCTTAATTTTATGTGAGACACATTTTGATAGGGCTCGTCCTTACCTAGGGTGTCTAATGGTTCGGTTTCGAATCAATCAAACCGCAACCTATTAATCCAAAACACAAATTTGGTTATCGGTTCGGTTTTTCGAGTTGAAAAATATTGGTTATTGGTTAACTGATAACCGAACGGTTGAACAAAAACCGAAAAACCGTTTTTATTTTTAATTATTATTTCAATTATTAATTAATTAATTAAAATTATGAAAATCAATTTTAATTATTACTTTATTAATTATTGTTAAATATTTTATCTATTTTAATAAGTTTCAGTTTTAATTATTCTTTATTTATTTTAATTATTTTATTATTATTATTATTTTAATTCTTGCTTAAAACCGAACCGTCAAGAATCGAAAATTTAAAATGGTCGGTTTGGTTCCACTTTTGGAGAAATTCGTTAACCGAACAGTTCACCTATCTCTAACGACGGGTCTTCCTGGTCTTCGATCGATTTGAACTCATTAATATTAATATGTTAATTCGAAATAACACATTTATTATATAATTTAATTATTTTAATAATTAAATTAAGTATTAAATACTAATTGAAGATTAACAAATTTTAACGAAGATTTAAAAATGCTATTGAGAGATTAATAAATCATAATTGAAACTAATAAACCCTCATTGTGAATAATAATTCATGATTAGTGTGTGTGTGTTGGTAGTAAGTGGTTAATGCAAGGCCAAGGGTTCGAGTCCACCGTGAGTGACCTTTAAAATTCTTGTATTAATTGACCAAAAAAAATCATGATTAGAGATTTAATTAAATTTTAATTAAATAATCAATTAGTGCATACACTACACAAACTTTGTGTTCTATAAATATTCTTATGTTCACCAAAACTTATATTTAATTTATTTTATGCTGCTTCATAAAAACTTATATTTTCTATTTTGGACATCTTTTACACTTAAAATGTATAACCCCTTTTTCACTACGATAATTTATTAAAACTCATATCACTAAAAACAATGTAACTTGTTCAAAATCATATTTAATCAACTCGGTTAAGTCGTAGAGGACAACAATGTAAGTCTTTGATAGATAAAGAGGCTATAATTTATTCACATGCAATATGAACGTGAGCAACTTGGGGAGCTTCAACACTCCAAATCTTTTTCTTTAAACTTAAATTAATGTATATTTTCGAAATTTATGATCTTCCGGATGTGGTTGAAAATTTCAAATTTTAGCTCCTCTTAAACTATTTTTGTGTGTCGTCTCGACATTCAGTGTCCAAATACCACTCCATAACTCATTCGTAACATTGGCTAACCTTCCAAAATCGTTATAACACTCATCGAGTTTATATAAAGATAGGAAGTCACAAAAAACTTGATAAATCTTGCCTTGTATGCGGGCGCCCGAGGATGGGCCGCCAGGCCCACCATCTCACCAAATTATTTTAAAAATTAATTTTATTTATAGATATATAGATTTATTTGGATCTAAATATTATATCGCTTAAATATTTTATTTTATTTTAAAGTTCAAAGTATTAAATCTTTATATATTTTACTTATAGATATATGTTTTCATTTGGTCCCAAAATATATTAGAAAATATTGATATTAATGTGATTATTAATGGGATCCAAATACTCAAATAAATTGTTTTTATAATATCGTATCGTAGATAAGAGATGATAGAAATATAAGAATGAGTAAGTTGTATGTTTTGATAGTTTTTATTATCTATTTTATTTGTAGATCACTTGAATTTTACGTAAATTTATAAATTTGATTTATTTTATAAATATAATATAAGGGATCCTTTTGACGATCCACCTAAGTGAGTTCATGTGATAAAATGTCACGAGTTCAAACCTCATTCTCGCTCTATAGGTTCAAGTCATCACCATTTTTAAGTGTGATTTAGTCGTCTGCATTTCGAAACTATGAAAGAAACATAGTTTTAACGGTTTATATGAATTTTAAAAATACTATATTTATTATTTTGTGACTATAAAATTGTGAACAATACACTTGGATGTCGCATTATTTCGTGTGATTGATGGTGACCCTCATAGATAAAACAGGAGAGAGAGATAAAGGACAAAACTAACCTTTTAATATGACGAGGTCGGCCGAATTTAAATTACTTGGGAGATAGGGTAAAGGTCTAAGAGACATGCCACGAGAGCTAGGGCCCACGTGGTGTAGCAGATGGTACTATTTGTTTGTTTATTGGGCTCGTTTTCCGACAGGTTAGCACTCGAGATTTATGTGGGCCTCCGATCACTTCCTTCAATTAAGATGTGGGCCGTCGACCAATCTCGCCCTCATTTTTTTAATTGCTAATTTTCTTCTAAAATATAATAAGTAGTATATTTTCATTTTTGAGTGCACAGTAGATTTTCTTTGGATTTGCCATGTATCGGGAGAAACTAGATCTCTTGGAATCGAGCATTTGAACAATATTCTCCCTTTGAGTTTGACTTCATATGCTCTTATATTTGGTTTTTATTTTAAAGGTTTTCACGAATGGAAATGTGACATCATGTTTTATAGACCTAAAATCATATTATATATATAAAGTGATCATATAATACTAAGCCTTAAGTAGTATGTAGTATCAATCTCATCCATTCATCTTATTGATCAAATTTAGAGATCTTTTTAATTTTTTAAGTTGATGGACGTTGATTTCACTACAATAAAGGTAAAATAATAATTTGATTTGTTATGTCATACGAAAAATAAAGCATGTATATTGTTAAACATAAACATGCATATTGTTTAACACAAAATGCATATGATTGATTTCCTCACCCTCTCGTTTAATGTATGTAGATTTCTAGTAATATACGTTTTTAGTAGTAGCATGTTTTGTTTGCAAATACAGTTTATATTTTTAGTATGCATGTTTCCTTTGTAGGATACATGTTTTTTATAATATAATGTTTTGTTTGCAAACATGTAGATTTATATTTATAGTCGTTTTCGGTATTTATGTTTCATTTTGTAAGGTGCATGTTTCATATTTGTAGAATGGTATAGCTTCGTAGATGGCTTCAATCTCAACAGCATAATCATCCATCATCATGCTCCGCTAGCTCTGTTCTTCTTCTTTGATTGCCGATAATTTTGCTATAAACCACCATCATAGCATCTCTCTCGATCCCTCAATCTTATCTCAAAATGCTTCTTTTTTTCTCAAATTCAAATGAGAACTCGTCGTATCAACCATCATCATCTATTGTCGTTGTTGTTCACCACACGAGTTGTGGCGACATCTTCATTTTTGTGCTAGGAATAAGAAGAAGAAAGAAGAAGGTCATCATCTCATCTTTGCTCTTTATGAATTTTAAAATATATATATATATATATATATATACTCCCAGATAAGATGTAGACTCAATCTGACACATATTTTGAAACATCACCATGCCGACACGTGCAATCCATTTTCATTTATTTATCTTTTAATTTTCGTAGGGTATTAGAAAACAAAACTTAGTCTTCTCCTTCTTCTTCTTCTCCGATTCTTCATCTTCTTGAATTTCTTTATGCGGCGGTGACGCGGCAGGCGTACATTGTGGTATGGTGGTGGAGGACATCAACGTGTGAAACATAAGACAATATATTTTGAAAGATAAAGAGATGAAAATACGATTTTGAGAAGAAATTTGAGAGATTTTGTGAAAAATGAGATGTGGATTTTGAAGGATTGAGAGACATGGTGGTTATTGCAGAGTTCGGCTAAATTCGCGGAAAAGAGGAAAACGAGAGAGTGATAATGAGGAGTTTTGTAAAATGAATATGTACGCAAAAAGCGTAAAATGCATACCACAAAACGTCAACATGCATTTTATAAAACATAGACATGCATACTAAAAATATAAGCTGATATTTTATAACAAAAATATGCATATTACAAAACAATAACATGCATCGACTAAACACAAATATGCATGCTCTGAAACACAAACACGCATGCTTTAAAAAGAAAATCATAGGTTTCTCATTCACGATATCTCCTTTATATCTTCTCCAATATACACAAACACTTATCTTGTTGTTCCTTTGTTTTCTTTATTATTGATCATATGTTTTCTTTGAAGTTAGAAGTAATAGATTTAAACTTGAGAATAAATTTGGAGAAATCAATCTCATATGCATATTATGTTCAATATTATGCGTTTTATATTCAATCGTATGTAGTTTTCAGTATAACAATATGCATGTAGTTTCGGAGAAATAAATCTCATGCATTTTTTGTTAACACGTATGCGGTTTATGTTTAAAAATATGCGGTTTGTGTTCAAAATATGCAGTTTTAAACATGCATTATTTTTTGGTATCACATAAAAATCAAATTACTAATCTACCCATCAGATGTGAAATCACGCAAATGGCTTAAAATTGAAAAATCTCCACCATATGATCTAGAGATGAGTGGAGGACCATACTGTTAATTTCTAGTGTTTCCATATGACCACAAGTGTGGTCTAGATTTGATATCATATACTATCTAAGGACATGATACTATATATATCTTTACTATCTATCTATCCTTACTATATATTAATGGGATGTTTTTTAAAGATTGATAATGTGCATGATTGAATGTTTTATTTCAATCGCTAGAATTTCTCAAATTCTTATTCTCTTGATAAGATATGAACAAACAAGTTAGCTCAAATCATAAAACTTATTAAGGACTTTAAAATATTTCAAAATTCCAATCTAATTTAATAAATAATATATTAGTCCACATTATTTTATCTATTTAAATCAATTGTTAATGGTAAAACCCTTTAAGGGATTTTGGTTTCGACCAACAATTCTCACATATCTGAAGTTGTATTTAACACCTTTGATGGAAAATCTTTGCCTTGATTCGTTTACCATCCCGATAAGTTTGGAGCAAAATTGGCCCGGTAATAACGTTTTAAATATCAAAGAAAACATCATATTCATCTTTAAGGTGAAATACTATTTAAAAAATCTTTTTAAATGCATGAGATTTCTAATCCTTGTAGTACTTGTAACTATTCCATTATTTAGTACATATACTTGAAATAAGTACTAATAAAAGCGCCAATGGAAATGTAAGTCAAAGTGACTAAATGACCATAAGATATGGTTACCCAATTCGATATCAAAACACATACGCTGGAGGGCGAGCCTAGGAAAAACATTCACTAGCTGAATATAAGTTTCGAAGGACTTATCAATAACACTTTCTCTTATTATGCCTTTGAAAACTTCCCAAATCTTCACCATGTAATTTGTTAGTTGTGCACCACACACCAACTTGAATGTGAACAAGATTGCCACCATCCATTCTTATGATAAGAAACTCACAACTCGTTTACTAAGAATTGGTACTACATTTTATGATTATGGCAAGAAGGTAGTTAACAAAAAATCATTCACAACTTAAGGAGTAAGTTATGAGCATAAATAAAAGTCGTATATTAAAAGACAGTATCTCTGAATGCTTTGCATGCTCACATATTTATAGAATCTCGATGTAGAGTCATAAGTCTTCACGTCTTAGCCTTGTCGAAAAATCCTTTTCGTAGTAGTCTTATTTAAACAACTTTGATAAGGATATGATGAACACATATCGGTAAGATATCTTGTGATATAAGCTAAGAGATCTTCTAGATCTCTACTTCAATTAAGATTATTCTTTAAAGGAAACTTATTATAGTTCGCACTTGAGCTTGTAGCACTCATCAGGCATTTCTACGTTGATTCGTTAGATCTCACTAAGGTACTCATACATTATTTTGTTCAGCATAAAGAACATATCTACATAATAACAAACATATAATGTCTATCCTATTCACTTACAAGCAAAATCTCTTTTTTGTCAATTTATATCTGAATTTTAAAGGGCGTTCACTACTAAAAATACACCGATCATCGACGGATTAGCGGGCAAATGCGGTCGTGAATCGGACGGATTAGCGACGGAAGAAAAGGATTTTTTTCGGCGGATCACGACGGATCAAAGAGCGTAACATGGCGGAGATTTCGCGAAGTATTAACGACGGCATTTCGCTCTATTCGTCGTTAAATTTAACGACGGAAACTATCCGTCGTTAAAATTAATTTTTTGTTATTTTTTAATTGGATAACAATGCGCTAATCCATCGTAAAAAGCGGATTATTTTAGTTTTTAATTTATTTTAACGACGGACAAAATCCGCCGCTAATTTTAATTCGAATTTATTTATTCCCAAAATTTTAGCGACGGATTGTCCGTCGTAAGTAATCGCTAATTTAACGCGAATTCTATCCGTCGTTAAATTAAAATGTTTTGATTTTTTATATTCTCGATAAATTAACGACGGATATGTGTCCGTCGTTGAACTTATTCTCGTTAAATTCATTATTCCATCGTTAATCCATTGTTAATGGGTTTTAAATATAACGACGGATAATTCCGTCTAATCCGCCTAAAAGTTTAATTACATACGGCTTTCTTCCAATTTCATATCAAATTGAAAACCTCCCAACCAAGTACCAGCCCCCACCTCACGCCCTGCCAGGTCACCACCGCTACGCTCGCCCACCCCGACCTCATCCAGGCCCTAGCCCCGCCATATCGCCCATTACTACCACGCTGCCCACCCCCTCACTGCTGCCCCTCCCCACCCCATTCCCCCGCCCCACTGCCGCTTACCCGCCACCGCCTCCCCACCCCCACCGCTCTCTCCCCCAGCTCCGTGCGTCTGATCTGCCAGTCCCATGCCGCCGTCTCCGCCGTCTCATCCATCCGGTTGGTTTGTTTGTTTTTATTTTGTTATATATTTGTTATATATATTGAATTGATAGTGAAAATTATTATATGATGTATTGAATTGATAGTGAAAATATTATATATGATATGAATTGATAGTGAAAATATTATATATGATGCATTAATTGATAGTGAAAATTGAATTGAGTTTACGAATTGATAGTGAAATGATGCATTGAATGTTAGTCTTGTGATTTGGGCTTGTGAAATTGATAAGCTTGGATGTGAATTGAGATGATAAATTCATCGTTTTGAGTTAACTTACGCATATGTGATGTTTGATAAAAATGTTTACGAGAAATTGATAAATTGGTGTGAATATGTTTAACTTGAATGTGAATTGGGATGATAAATTCATCATTTAGTGAGATGTTTTGAGTTGTTAAGTGTATAATTATGCATATGATGATGAATTGGTGAAATTTGGATGAGTTTAGTTGAATTGGGAATCAAATGGCGATTAATTTTATAAAACTTACTCAGAAATTTTGTTAGAATTGTTATATGAATAAAATGTTTTATAAGTGTTTATCATCATCTAAAATATTGACCAATTTGCGTGATAGTTGCCACCTAGCTAGTAGTCAATATTTTTAGGATTAAATAAATTTATTTGAGGAAGAGTAATATATATACCATCTAATTTGGTTTGTAAACACCTTACCGTTTCAATTAAAAGACAAAGTACATCGATTAGGAATATTGATTTTATACAAATGAATTAAATAAATGAAATCATGCATTGTAAGTTTGTAACTCTCAAAATCTAATTTAGTTTGTAAACACGATTGGGAATCAATACTAAAATTCTAAACACTCAAAATCTAATTTAGCTAGTTGAATCGCAACTTTTAGTATACACTCACACACATACATAACATATACGATAGACAATCATACATTGGATGATGATGATGATGACGACGATGAATAGGTTTGAATTTATAGCATTTTTGTATGCACACAAAACATTATGATATGCATTATTTGTGAATTTATAGCATTTTTAGTATGCACACAAAAGCGTTATGATGAAGACGACGATAATTGTCACTAGTATGCACAAGAAACGTTTTATTTTCTAGTATGCACACAAACGTTATGATATGTATTATTTGTGAATTTTAATACAATATTTTTACATTTGTTTGCATGTCATCACGAGGAGCACCTGGTCATACACGCCTGCGCCTTCACCCGCCGACTAGAAGAAGGCATGGAGGCACTGAGCCGCCTCTAGCGTAGGTGGAGTGCCATCTAGGGATGGTGAAGATAGACATTGTGAATGGGTATGACGTTATCTCTTGTATGTCTCGGTTTAAATAAATTGTAGCATTCGATGTCTTTATTTCCATGAATTGTAGCATTTTGTGTCCGAGCAATGATATAGCCAGCGTGATTCGAGTCATTCCTAGATTCATGAATCACAACGTCAATTGAAATTGGTACCTCAAGAGTTCAAGCAGATTTATTTCGATGAATTGAGTTCGTGTTGTTTATCTAGTAATTTATGATTTGACCTTAATTTGCATATTGTAATCATATATTTTTGCGTAAATATTTTTATTGGGATGATATCGATGGATGATGCCCGTCTATTCCTTCTGTGTGCGAAAGGCATGACGCTATAAAGATCTTGTTCACAAGATCAAGCGGGACTCGCCTAACCCACCTCCATTTATCCCGGCGAGATTGGGATAATGAAGGCATATGGGCTGCGACCAGAGGCGGCAAGGCGCAGCAACAGGATGTCCGAGCGGATGGCGAGGTCTTGGGATAGTCAAGCATTGGGGTGGCTCACGCCCATCTCGGTATCAGAGAGATAAGATACTTTGAAGTTTTAAATATAGTAAATTTATTTAAGAATCGTGATACTTGTTAATTATTTAATTTGTTTGACTTATTTATAGGCAAGAGGCGTGGAGTAGCCATAGAAGATGTCGGTGTGATGTATTCCAGTATCATGCCACCAGACGGGGAGCTATCTGACGGCATGAGTATCATGCGGTAAGTATATTCGTTAAGCAACAACGAGCATTTAATTAAATAATAATTGTATGAAATTATATTACGAGGAGGTTGAGAGGTGACCCAGTTGAGCCAATCGGGAGTGATGAGACGCCAGATAGGACTCAAATTCTCAAAAATGTCCGGAGCTCCTCAAAGAAAAGAATAGGATGTTTGGCTGCTCTATCACGGACATACATGCGAAGGCGTCGTCTCATCGTTAGGAGGTGCCACTGCGATCCCATAGCTTATCAACAAGGATATTGGATCCGAGGCCCGATTGAAGGCGAGCGGCGCTACCGCATACGAGGCGTGAAATGGCAGAGAGCGCGGATAGCGTGCAAGAATGAATCAGATTGCGACAAGCTCGCAGAGCCTAGAGCGCTTCATGGTCAACTCCGTTCCCACCCTCGTGATATGAGCTCCGCTTCCCTCACTCGTCATATTCGGGTTGTATTATGAATTTGTTAACTTATCGCATGATTTAGAATTGTTTTTATGGGATTGTTTGGATATTACAGATTTTGATTGAAATGCTTTGTTTGGATTGAAATGCTTTGTTTGGATTGAATTGGTTTATTTCGATAGTTTGTATTATATGGATGAATTGGTTTGTTTTCATAGTTTGTCGTATGGATGGAATTGGTTGGAATTGGTTTGTTTGGTTGGATTGAATAGATTGAATTGGATGGAATTGGTTGTTTGTATATTTGTTTGAGTTGGTTGTTTGAAACAGGTTTGGCTATCAAAAATTCAAATTGAATCAGTGAAAGTGCTAATATAACGACGGATTAGCGGCGGAAAGCGGATTAGAGGCGGTTTAGAGCGGATTAACAGCGTGAAATAACGAACCAAGCGTAACTACGGACTTGACGGACTGAGACGATTCTACGATCGACGTTTAATTTTTACGCAATAGAAAAAAAACTATAATTTTAGCGACGGACTTATTCCGCTTACCAAGATCGAGACGTTAGCGTCGAATAACGCGGAGTAGAGCGGAATTTTAGCTACGGATAAGTGTCGTTAATCCGCTCCAACTCGACGGATTAGCATCGCTTACGAATTTATATCGACGACCGTCGAGGTCGCGGATTAGCGGCAATTTTCCGTCGTTGGTCCGTCCTAATTTTAGCGACGGACGTAATCCGCGCTAACGTACCAACCGGTTCTCAATGATCAAATTCCGCTAATCCATTTTATGACGGATCAGATGGTTTCTGGAGAATTTTCCGTCACGATGCTTTTTTTGTGTAGTTACGATGACTAACCCAAAACCTTTTACCAAGCGTTAACTACTCCCACTGCCAATACATACACAAAGCAAAATCTCTTAGTGGTGAAAATGTCACCCACTTTTAAAATCTAAAACAATTATATGTAATATAGAACTGTGTTGCCTAAACAACAATTTACCCGTTCATTACAATGAATGTTGATTTACGAAATCAAGTTAGATCTTTGAGCAACGTCTAAATTAAAGAATCTGTAATTGTTTCCTTGTAATCATAAATAATGGAGATATGAAATATGATTTTAAATTTGAAGAGAATTAAAATAAGAGAGCTAAGTATGGAACTGACAAATAGGTATCATAATTGAAAGTGGATTGTGACCGAACAAGACCAAAAACCTTTGAGTCATGTCTTTTACCATCTTGACAGCCAAGATTCTTGATGTCCCCAAAACCTTTTCGATTTCAACAATTTTATCTGCTCGTGATTTGCATATATACCTACTTTCTTCCAATTATCATCTTAGTCGAATATTATAATTCACAATTTGGCCAGTTCTTATAAGGTAAAATAAGTTTTTAAGGATATTTGTAATTATTTATATATGCTGTGTATAAATAGAGCAGTATATCTCTTCTCTCTCGTGATGGTCCTGTGCGTGCTGCACATGAAATGTACACATCAATAAGGGTACACACCAGCCGAAAATTGAAACAATATTCATAAATTCGCAGAACAAATTATATCCTCATTTCGGGCATAATTAATAAATATGCACATGATGATGTCTTTCCATTGAAAATGAAAACAAAATTAATCATGACCCCAAATCATGCTCCTAGTCCCCATTTATATTTTTGGGATTTTTTATGTAGGTTTAATAAAATTGTTAAGTGTATTGTGAGTGAAGTAAATGTTTTATGCCAGATAATATTAAATTAATTAGTAGTAAATTATAAATAGTAAAAGTATATATATGTGGTATTGTTGAGTGTAATAAGTCATGATAGTTGTGACCATGAATGAAAAAAACTGTAAATTAAAAGTATTATTAAATATAATAAGTAAGATGTATTTTATGGAATAATTTCCATAAATGAAATAAGCAGAGATTTTGAAGATATACCAAAGAAAAATTGAAAAGATAAATAAGGGACAAATGGAGTATTAATTACCTAGTCCACTATTTGGCTTGTTGCTTGGTTTCTGTGTACTATTATTGTTTTATCCTCAATTTCACTTTTCTTTATTTTCTATTTTAACTAGATTTGTCTCTGTGCAGTGCAGGACAATAATTAAAATAAAAATGAAAGATGATTATAATTGAAATTAGACAAAAATATATCTAAATATGAAACGCAAAATATTTTAAATTATATATTTCTTTTTATGAAGTATACATAGCTGTATTGCAAAAGATATAGGACATTAACAAAATAAAAGCTCTATGAGCACATTCCAATGTATCTATATATAGGAACAAAATGATAGGTGAACACTAATAAAGAACTTCATTTGTCCATTCTTAAATTATAATCTGAATTATATAAAATATTTTTCTTTATATTTGGCCATTCTTAAATTATAATCTGAATTTTAACCTTATAATAATTTTTTACCTGAATTTAGAAAATACAAGATACACATCTTCACTTGGATTACATCCTAATTTTGATTAGTAAACCTTCAAACTTGTTTACAAAAATGAAATGATAGCTCGAACATGAAACACTAAAATGTTAATTCGAGATAAAACCTCTATTTATAAGAACTAATTACAGCATTAACCAATTAATTTCGTATTTAAGTTCTAGAAGTATACACTATATGAAAAGTCTGACTATATTACTTAATCTTTTATGCTCCCAGATTTTGTAAATAGTATTATAGTAATTTGAAAACCATAATGTATGTTGTTTGGTTAAATCATCCGCAATTATAGATTAATTATATATTGTGTGGTGTAGAAAGCCATTGCTATGTGTATAAACAATATATATGTAAAAGATTGCATATTTATTTATGTATATTAGGTTATATTTCAATCACAGTTATATATATATATATATATATATATATATATAATATTAATAGAATACTAATCAATTATATTTATTTTCAAAAACAAAATGATAATTTTGCTGGAAAATAGAAGTTACTATTTCTGACAATGATTATGCTTATATATATATAGATAGAGGAGATTGCAAACTATAGATGAATGTTGGTTATACCGTATGATTTATAATTATTTGTTGTTATATATTTTAAATATGTAGTTAATAAATGGAAATAAAGATTGATTATTTTATGATTAGTTATCATTTCTATGATGCTATGAATCCATCTATTAATTTTTTAATGGTGAAAATTAAAACTACCCACTTTATTATGTTATATGTGGAAAATATTCAATTTTAACATGTAGAAAAACTTACTTTGACTAAACTTAGCCTAATGTCTCCATCAAATTGATACTTTTCAAACAAATTCTTACACATTTTTACTTTTACCCAATCCTTACACACCAACTGAACTTTTACGTATTATTTTGACTAAAAACCATTAAGATTCTCAATCTTCTGAAACAGTTAATCCAAGAGTTAGAGAGTGTTTGGCTTTATAAGCTCTTCAAAAGTTTATAAGTTGTTAGGAGCTTATAAGCTCATGCAAGATGTTTTAAATAAGTCAAAATTTATAAGTTGTTAAAATAAAAAAACAACTTATATTCCCTTAAAATAAGTATTCAACCCAACTTATTTTTCATAGCTTCAAATAAAATGAATTTACCAAAATAACATTACTATGATTCGTTATAATCTACATATATACTATCGACTTCACATCTCCAATTTTCTCGCTCTAACTCACGATTCTTTCTCTAGCTTATAAGCTAAATTATCAAACACTTTGGCAACTTATAAGTATTGAAACATTGATTCTTATATTCTTGAAACATCTTATTTTCTTTAAAATAAGTTAGCCAAACACCCTCTTAGTCTCATGTGCATTCTATCGTACTGTGTGCATATGAGATCATGTAATTAATCAGCAGTGGTTTCATATAACGAACAATGATTTCTAAATAATAACCAGCGATGGTTTTAGAATTAAATAGTACACACATGAGGGCGACGATAGAGCGTCGGTCTTAATCAATTTGTGATCGGCAAATCGATTTGTGGCTTCATTTTTTATTTTATTTTTGACATTTGAATTCCGAATATGTAATAATTAGATTGCATGTGCTTAAATAATTGTGTAACGATTTCACGAATAAAGTCTAATCTCTAACCATTTTTTACAAAAACAAGAAAGAAGGACGTCCACTATTCAGAATGTGTAAGTATGACACAAAAATCTAAGTAAATATGTC
This sequence comes from Salvia rosmarinus, assembly GCA_036937905.1. NCBI lineage: Eukaryota > Viridiplantae > Streptophyta > Magnoliopsida > Lamiales > Lamiaceae > Salvia > Salvia rosmarinus. The sequence continues at coordinate 86,638 of JAODLM010000855.1, forward strand.
AAATTTCAAATGCATTTGTCCATTCACCTAAAACATAGGTAGTTCCTAATCCTTACATGCTAAGTTTTATGTTATAGTCCCTTATATTATACTTTTTCGTCCACCTAAGATGATTCGATTTTTTTTGAGTTGTCTCCCAAGATGATCATTTCCTTTTAAAAATAATTATCGCTTCAAAATTGTGAGACCTACCTCTTTTATCACTTTATTCATTTTATACCATTCTCTAAATAACTGCACTAAAGAAATGAACTGCGTCTTGGATGAGGCGGAGGAATAATTTTTAGGATGACGATATATGAAAAATTATAAGATCCCGATTGAATGTGATCAATTTAATTATAATCTCAATCGATCGAAACGCAGCGATTTCCACAATTTATCACATGTCATCATTTTAGGAAGACAAAAATATACCACTCCTACATATTTTATAAAATTGATTATTTTTCTCGTATATCTTTTAAGAACTAGGTAGCATCATTGATGAATCTAGCTATGTGTGTGCAGATTTATAAAGCAATAAAGAACACGCTTTTTACGTGGTTCGATCTTAACGAGACTCGTCCACGGAGAATGATTCTCAATACTTTTACTAGCCTTCTGATACAGTATTGGACAAGCCTTTGTATTGTAGAATTGCTAACCTTCTACTCGGTTCCTTCTATTTATATACCGACTACCGCGCGCACGACTCTCCATTGGTCGTGGTGTGACTCTTCCTCCGAATGCCCTCCATTGGCGGAGCCGGACCTTTAGTTCATCGTGCGCCACGGGAGGGTGGCGCACCGACCTGGTTCGGCGCGCCTCCATTGGCGATGATAGCGGCCTCGGAGGCATGGCTTTAAGAATGATTAGTGGCTGCGGGCCCGACGCTGCACACCACTTAATGTTAGGCCCAGGCTCCGCTGCTGTTAGTGGGCACGGCGTGGCCATATCATCATGCCCCGAATGCGCAGCGAGTCACGGAGCAGGAGTTCCGGAGTGAAAGGTAGCATAGGTGGGTCAAGGTAGTTTTGTTTGATGTGGGGTCTTCGTGCCGACTGAGTGGGTTGTTTGTTGTCCGTCAGTTGGAGAAAGATGTGGCACCAAAGGAAGGATCCGACCGGATAACGCGCCTCTGCGTTGTTATCTGAGTGCGATCCAGGTGGCATTACCTTGTGGTGGCTGCCGTGTCCGACCCGAGACCGTCTTTTAGTGGGTGGTGGTGGTTCGGGCCAGCATTTTCTATGCTAGTGCCGAGGTCCGATCTGTAGTAGCTTTCCGTAGGTCATGCACTGACAGCCGAGTCCGATGGATTACTTGGTATTTGTGGGAAGGAGCGGGGACTGGCAGGCGCCGCATAGTCCAGGACGGCCGAGGTCCATATGATGATTGCTAGGTCGACGGGCCCGTCCTATCTGGCGAGCCGACGCTAGTACGACTCGAACAGCAGGCTTGGCGTGCTTAATCAGATGCAAATGACTCCAATACGTAAAGTGTCGTTTGAACTCGGCAATTTATCGGGCTCTAGTCTTATAAATAAGGCGCAAGAAGTCGCTGATTCACTTTCTTCTTCTTCGACACTTAAAATCCGAGAAATTCTAAGAGATTTTCGAGTTGATCCTGTCTCATTAGATAGCGATACCGCCTTGAAAAGTAAGTATGTTTCCTCTTCTTCGCTCGAAAGTTCCCTTTCGCGCGGGGCGAGTTGCGTGTAAGAGACTATATGCTTACAACGGCTTGGGTAGGTCGGTGTAGTGAGTTCTAGTATCCGCGGTATCCCATATGGGATGGTGGCGAAGTGGGTCCACGAGGGTCGGTTGAGCTTGGAGGAACTTTTGAGGTTGTGAGGTCTGACTTAGGCGGGTGGTGTCTGCCTGCACCCGGCCGATAGGGCGATGGGCCCCTCCGAGGGTTGTATGTATGTCTGTACGATTGGCGAGTCTTAGGTAACCTCATCCCCCATTTATCTTAGCCTTCAAGAGTATTTCGATCCCCATCTGACTCGATTGCATCTGGGTCGCTGAGGGGCGTGGGCTCTGTTACGGCATTCGCTTAGAGTCGACCGGTTGATTGATGCCTTTTAGCGTGAAGACCATGGAGGGTGTACTATCTGGTCACCCGGCTGAAATTTAAGTGCGCGCCCTCCAAGGTGTCCCTCGCGAATAGGTATTTCTTCTGGTGGGGGCAGAGTAGGTATGAGGTGGTAGTCGAGCATTGGTGGACCGAAAATCGCTCCTGGGCTGTATGGAGAATCTTGAGCAACGCTGGAGATCTTATCCATAAGTTCACCGAGGCGATCTGAGCACGGGCATGGTGTTCTTGGTGGCGTCGGAGGATCGGGTCTGAAGTGAGGCATCCCTTTTCTAGTCCTTATTAGTCTACTGCTTTCTTTGTAAGTAATGTGTCTTTCTTTTGATCGATTGAAGTTGAGGGATGAGGTGGGCCACCATCACTGGGGCAGGGCAAAGAAAAAGCAGAGCTGCTTGGACTTAGTAGGGCCCTAAAAAGGTGGACCGTGGCCACGCGTATGAGTGGGCCTAAGGCGGTCCACTCCGGCTCGTCTACTCGGGCACATGTGAGTCGTGGTACCCCTTTTAAGCTCTAGATCCCTCCCGAGTGTGAAGACCTTCATATTAGATTTGTTTGTCGCACCCAGTGTCGACTCAGTGGATCTCCTTTTAGTGGGGCTCGATGAGGGGCCTGCTGCTATCTTGGGCCTAGGCCGGGGAGTCGGCAGGCAAGCGGGCGACGGATGCCACTCTGCGGGGCGAGGAGCTTGGCTCATGCCGCTGGCGGAAGCCGAGACCGCCGTCGACCGCGCGGCGGAAGCCAGGCCGCCAGTGGTCAGCGGTCGCGCCCGCCTGCTAAGAAGCACCTTGGGCAAGGAGGCCGCCGGAGGTCGAGAGCGGCTGGAGGAGTGGCGGGCGAGCGAACTCCCGACGAGTGAGGCGAGACGCCGAGTGGACCGCTTGTTGAGGCCTCGCCGCCGCTCATCAGTCGAGAGCTTGCCGTATTGCTGATCTCGCCGGCCGCTCGTGGCAGTGGTGTCGGATCACCAGGGAAGGGCCGCTCATGCCCGATGTGACAAGCAGAGCACTGGGTGGACCGAGTCACCCAGAGAGGTGGACAAAGCTTCGCCCGGTGATCTACTGGCTGACTCCTCCCGCTCGGAGCTCACGGCATCGCACCTACCCCTCTTGGCGCGAGGTCGCCGCCAGTAAGGTGGGACAGGATCGCGAGCCTGTGAGCTGAGGCTCCTACTCGGTCATTTGAAGGAGGAGGAGGAGGCTGGAGGCGGGAGGAGGGTCAAGGTCCCCGGAGGTGGGCAGCCGGTGCATCAGAGGTCGCGACCGCCATAGCCTGAGGTCGATGGACTGCCTGAAGGCGCGAGCCTGGGATCGATGGACCACGGCCTGTAATAATCTTCCCTTTTGAGTAATCGCAATGAAGATTCATGTGTTGTCCGCTATTTTCATGTACTCCACCTAAATGGATCGGACTTGACCATGAATTGTGAGGAGTTAAAAGAAGTCCGAGGTGCCTGGGAGTAGAGACGTAAGAGGGCTTTCACGAGCGGTGTCTGGGCGACCCAAGTTTTGCCACAATGGAAGCGGCGTCTATACCAGATCCAAGAAGAAGTTGACGAGGCTGATCGGAAGTGGCCGCCTCGCGCGAAGACGAGGCCGTTGAAGGTCCGGGCGGAGTCCGGGCGGCATATTCCGCGCTATCAAGGAGCTTGATGCGGTCGAGGAACAACTTGAATCGTGGCATGAGAGGCTCTGTTGGTTGCCTGACGGAGCATCACAGCACGAGAGGCAGAGTTCACCAATGCTGTGGGACTCATATCGGACCGGATCGACCGAGTCCAGAGCTTGTTTGCACGGAGGGCATGGCTTTGCGAGGTATGAGGGCCAGACAAAAAGTTCAAAGCTCGCAGACTCCAAGGAAGTTTATGGAGTAATGACATCGTCTGAACGCCACGCCCGCGAGCAAGGGCGAGGCACAACGGCTCGCCGACCCGACATAGAAGAACCAGCAGGGGCGGCCATCGATCATGCCAAGGCCGAGGTTGATGGGTCCCAGCAGGGCGGATCTGGTGAGCCTGGGAGCGACGGCCACAGGACCCTGTGTCGGCGGGCAGGCTTCGGTGGTGGGCGAGGTCGACACACGCCCGTGTCCCGGCCGTGGGCTTGGTGTGACCTCGGTGCGCCCCCACTTTAATGCCTGTGACTGGCGCCCGCCACTCAAGGTCCTGTGAGCGTGAAGATGACCGAGTCGCCGCTCGCTCGGGCCGCTCGAGCCCGCCACAGCGCCTGGAGTGCGCTGTAGTGATTTCGGCCCATCGACCGGGTCAAGGCATCGAGTTCGCTCCTGCATACACCGCCGGCCCGAGATTTTGTAGAGAATTGGCGCAACAAAGAAGTCTCGCAAGGCGGAGCCTTAAGCCCGAATGAGGCTATGTATAGCATAGACTCAGAGATATAAATGTATTTAGACTCTTCAAGTGTATATTTTCCCTCGAGAGGTACAAACATAACTTAGACTTCGCTTTGGTCGAAATGTATTTATACCGTATACATAGGTGTATTTTCCCATTTGGGGTATAAACGAGCTCGCCCGTTGTCTCAGAGTATGGTACTGCATTGTCAGAAGTTAATGCATTTGACTTTGTACCGTGAGTGCATATCTTCCCATAAAGGGTATGAGACGGCTAGAATCGATGTCGCTTATGTGTACGCCCAACTTAATGGGTAATTTTATGCTTGTGCAGACGCCCAACTTAATGGGTAATCAGACGCCTTTGCGTGTATCGCCCAACTTAATGGTAACAGACGCTTTCAAGGTAGACGCCCAACTAATGTAATCAGACGCTACCCTACTTGGTAGGGATTTCATCTTCGTAAGTATGCCCTTGGAAGGTTTAGATGGTATATCCAAATGGATGTTCACATAGACTGTAAGACGAATGTATAAATACTATTAGAAAACAAACGCTTTATTAAACAAGTAAACAAAGATCGCACATCACCAAAACAACAGTGAGCTATGTCATGTCGATCTAAAATCAAAGCTATGTAAAATACCTCCTTAGATGAGTTATGTGTGTTCGGGGAATAAGGCCCTGACAGTGCCAGTTTATAGCCCTTGCCGAGGTCCCTGAACGCCAGTAGGTCCTTCCCATGCCGGATCAAGCTTGTTAAGACCTCTGCTTCATTGGTTTATCCGTGAGGACGCAGGTCGCCTACCTGCCTGGAGGCCTTTACTCTCGTTGTAGTAGGCTGCGACTGCCTCAGACTGGCTCACATGGCGAGCTGCGCCTCCCCCGAGGCCAAGGTCAGCCCAGGCTTCCCCATCCCGGCTTGGTCGGGTGGGAGAGTTATCATACACGATCTCACCAGATGATTACTGCACTGTAGACTGTGCTAAAAGGGTTTCGCCACCGTGTCTTATTAATTTCAGAGGACTCAGGACTGGAGATTTTCACC